>PVIA01006806.1:0-91916 GCA_004024845.1 Tonatia bakeri
CCTCTGAAATATTTTAAAATACTTTATAAGAGGTTTTACTAGGCATGTAACTATACATATGAAATTTAAAATAATATTATTTGTAATCATTATATTACTTCATTTTCTTCACTTCAAAATCAATTTAATTTGTAAAGCTGACTTCAATAACAATATTTATTTTGCTAATTGCTATTGGTTTGTTGTGGTCTTTATATATTATTTGTGGTCTATTCTATATTTCTTTACATACCCTTTTTTAAAAAATTAGGGTGTGTTACTAGTTTTACCAAATCCTGCTTCAGTTTCAAGTTATGTGAACATATTGACTTGTTTTAAACTGTTCCTGAAATAAATTATGTTAATAAATTGCTAATATTTGATAAATATTGAAAATTTGTGAACATTTTAAAAAATTGTTCACTTCTTCATTAAATTTTAGATAATGTAATATTGATTTTGAGACTTTTCATTGCTCCTCAGGTTTTTTAAAGTGTACCTTTTAATTTTAAGTTGCTAAAGATTTGGTATGTGTGTATTTAATGTTGTTTTACTTAATTTCAAGTGATATGGCTTATGCTGACTCAATGTAGCCTGCACCTAATAAAATTTATTAAAGTTTTTTTGGAGGGAGGTCAATACATGACCAATTTAATTCATTTTTAAAGAAATAAGAGATAAATGTTTCATCTCTACTTTAGATCTTTACATCACAAGACTTATTTACTTATTTTTCATTATCGTATGCATGTAATAGGGCTTGTTGATTTTGTTATGTGACATTTCAAATTACTTTTTTCTTGTTTCATTTTCTACATAATTCATTAGTACTGAGGGATATATATCAAATGTCTCGTTACAACTATATTTTGAAAGAACTTGTATTTCTAGGCTTTTTTTCTTTATGAATACAAGGCTATAAAGCTTCGTGGAAAATTTTATCATATACACTATGTGGATTATATTTTATTATTTTGATCTTTAATTCATCTATTAATATTGCATTTTCTTTCATTTTATTTGGAATTTCATGATAATACATTGATCTATCTCTATTTTAGTGCATATGTTTTATTATATATAGCAAAATACACTTTTAACATTTGCATGGTATTAAGTAGGAATATAATTTTATTTTTTTTTCCTTTGTGGGCAGGCAGTGGTACTAGCACTGCTTTTTAAAAATTACC
Organism: Tonatia bakeri; assembly: GCA_004024845.1. Classification (NCBI taxonomy): domain Eukaryota; kingdom Metazoa; phylum Chordata; class Mammalia; order Chiroptera; family Phyllostomidae; genus Tonatia; species Tonatia bakeri. Next base: position 1,170 of record PVIA01006806.1, read on the forward strand.
TTTCACTCACTGTTTCAAAGCTTTTCCTTGCTCAGTGATCAAGATTTCACAAGTGTGTAGGCTGTGTCTGGGTTCTCTGTGTTGTTTGTGTTTGTCGACCCCTGTGCACACACAACATTTTAAAGTAATACAACATGTTTTGAAAGCTTGGAAATCCAGTGCCTCTCTGTGGTGGCTTACAGATGGACACAATGTTTCTCTTCTCCTCCTGTTGAGACAGGACTTCTCCTGAATCAGGTTGGCCAGGGAGAACTGACTAATCAATGAAGTGCAGAGGAAGTACAAATTCTGGCTCTCCAGAACTGGGCATCAAAGCCTTGCAGCTTCTCTGAGTCTCTTGGAATACACTCTCTTCGAGAGCTGGTTCTCAGAACACAGGTGTCATGCTAAGAGAAAGCCAAGTCGTGAGGAGAGACCACTAGGCAGCCCTAGCTGAGCTTCTAGCCTTCACGGAACGTCAGCTGACAACAAGGTGACTAAAGCAGAAGGACTTCCAGCCTAGGTGAGATTTCAGATTATTGCAACCCTGGGAAACACTTAACTGCAGCTATATAACCCCCCCCAGACAAAACCACCCTTCTAAATCCACTCAATCCACAATGGTGAAATAATATTAATAACTTATTCTTGGAAACCAGTTAACTTTGAGGTGGTTTTATCATATGTCAGTAGATAATCTGGATACTCTTTCATATCATAAATTCTTTTCTATTGTCGGGTTTTTAGTCTTAGTTATTAATTTTAGAGTCAGCTTATTTCATTTTCAAAAATTAAGAATGTGAATGGAATTGATGTGCAGAACAATTTGAAAAAAATTGTCTTTATAAAATAAATAGAAAAGAAACAAATTACAAGACTCTAGGTTTGGAAATAAGTCAACACGTAAAACCAAAGTAGAATCACACATTTATTTTCCTGTCATGCAACTTTGTTGTTGATGAATCCAACTTTACAACAGCGCCCAAACTAAAATAAAATTTTAGAAATAAATGCTATAAAATTCTAGTACTTTTAAATATACCAATTTTTAAAGATTTATGTCTTCAATTTAAGAAAAATTTTAAAGGTCTACCCCACTACCATGATTTCATAAAATTTAATGCACAAATACATGTGCATCCCAACATGTCAAAAGATTATTTTCATATGCTGGAAGATTTGATCCATGCCTCTCTTAAAAATTTAGAACTCATTCTTTTCTAAGGCAGAATGGCTTTTGGAATAAGTTTGTGTTAGCTACAAATAACAATCTTTTCCAGCCCTAGCAACCAGGCTCAGCTTTTAGCAAAGGTCTTTGAAGAGTTTCTTTCACTGTCTCTGCCCCTCCTCTATACACACCCAGGTCTCTACCATCCCAATTAAAGTGAGAGAGAGGGAGGGAAGGAGGAAGGGAGGCAGGGAGGCAAGAAGGAAGAAGGGAGGGAGAGAGGGAGGAAGGGAGGGAGGGACAGAAGGAGGAAATTTTTGCTTAAAATGGGGTAGTGCAATGTTTCATAGTTTAAAATTATATGAAAGTCAAATGTACACTATTCTTCTTCTTAACATGCAAGTTTTGGGATATAATACTACAGCAAACAACAAGTTTATTGATTAGAAAGATTCCAGCAGGGCTTTCTTGCCAATGTGTGCTTTTTTGTGTGAAGAAAAAGAAAAAACAGTGATTTGGAAATGAGCCACCTTTATTTTAAGTTCCCCAGTCAACTTGTTGCCACAGCAACCCAAGTTCTTGCTATCCGGGAAAAGACAGATGCCTTTGCTTCAATCAGGATGCAAAGCTTAGAGAAGGAAAGAGGGAAAAGGCGATGAAAATTCATCATTTCATTATTTTCAATGTGAATTGTTCAGAGTTGGCTTTGGGCCAAAGTTTTTATCCACAATATCCTTCAACATGTATTCACACCCATCAATATTGCAATACTTCATTTCCATTAATTAAATAATTATATCCAACACTGTCTCGTGATGCAGTTGAATTCATTCATTGCCAAAAACAGTCATTTTTCAATTTAAAATAGTTCATATTATTATGCAATGTATTGACCAAGATGATATTTAACTTTAGATAATAGGAGTGGTTGTATCCAGAGAAGAAAAAGATGGGGACTATGAAAGGCAACTGGAGAGAGAGAACCAGAAAGCCGTCAGCATTTTTAGTTAAACATGGGTGTTTGCCATATGTGCTTATTCCTTCTCACCCATGAAGCTTTGTTAAAATGAAGGTAAGCCGTTTTATGGACGTTTAAAGAACAAGGACAAAAATAAGAGACACGAATAGATAATATATTACAAAAAGTTTCTGAAGGTGGAAAAGAAATATAACAGTAAAAAAAATTAAGAGAATAGAGGAAGGTTCAATCAAGCTGTCTGGCCTGAAGGATACTGAAGAGCAGTGAGCAAATTTAGATAGAATTACAGATCAACTCAGGTTCCATGTCTACAGAAGGTGACATGTTAAAACAAAACAAAGTCAAGAAATTAGTTTTTAAAAAACTCCTTGAAGAAAAGTAGGAGCTTTTAGATCCTTCCTCTTCCTGAGGCTACGATACTAAACACAGTTGAGAGGGAGGGTCGTACCCAGGTCTCCAAGTAGGAAAGTTAACAAAAAGTTTACATGTTATACATCACTCTACAATTTCATCTAATTTAGTGTTTGCATGTTTAAATTACTAGGTTTTATGTTTCAGAACGGATTTAGGTGTAGAGGAAAGTTGAGCAGATAATGCAGAGTTTCCATATATTTCCTCTCCCCTAAACACTATTTCCGCCTTTATTAACTTTGTGCTTTTTGTGGTACATTTGTTAAAATGGCTAAACCAATGGTGATACCTTCCTATTAGCTAAAAGCCGGAGTTTACATTGTCTTATTCTTTGTGTTGTACTGTATTATGAGTTTGCTAAATGTGTAATGTCATGTATCTGCCATTAAATTATCATTTAGAATAGCTTCCTTGCTCTAAAAACCCCTGTATTCATCCCCCTCCCTCCCCATTCTGCATGAACTGCTGCCAACCACTGATCTATTTACTGTCTCTATAGCGTTGCTTAACCAGAAAATGTCATACCATTGGAACGGTACAATATGGAGCTTTTCACACAGGCTTTGTTCCCCTAACAATTTGCATTGTTAAAGCCAAGCTGCCTGGGTCAAGTGAAAATATACATGTTGGTATGGCAAGGAAGATAATATTACAGTTTTGGATACTGATTTAAGCCATTAGAACCCCACACATGAACACATCCTGGGAGCAGATGCCCACAACAGATCAGCACCATGACCTTTATTAATTACTCTATCAGTTCTGTCATTGAATCTACCACTTACACATGCTCAGCTACTCCATTTAATTAGTTAAATTGTTTCCATAGTGCAAAATAATAATAATGTTGATTCGATATCAGGATAAATGTTGCAGATTGTCCAGTTATTCAAATGCATTTTCTCATTTGGTCTTCACCAGCTGCATTGGCCAAGGGACAGACCCAGACGGGAGTGTCTTCCATAATTGCAAAGTAGATGAGCAGCTCAAGGTGCACTGAAGGGGTGGGGTTCATCGTGAACCCCATGTTCTCAACAGCTGAGCTACACCGTACAAATGTTCAGCTCAACATGGCAGATTATGTTTCTTGGAAATCGTTTTTTGGATGGCTGGCTTCTTCACATAAAAAGCACAACTCCTTTCCAGAATATCTGAATATTCATTGACTTTTCCATCATTGATTATGCAAAATAAACTGAAAAGTTTATCACAATTCACAATCCTATATATAGCCTCAAAGTTCACAATGTAGTAGATCATCTGCTTTTTACACATTGGGATGATCTGTATCTTTATGGAAATAATTTAGTAACTTACCATCTGGCTATATTTTATCGCATATGGTACACTTAAATAGTTAAGCAATATTAGTCACCTGTTTTCTATTAGGCTTGTATTACTTATTGTACAAAATATGTTACATAGATCATACTTTGTTTTGACTATCGAAAAACTATGCTTACTAAGTTTACTGTTGTAATTTAGTAATTCCACGAGAGTTCCAGAGCCCCCCTGGGAATTCCTCATATTGACATGACGTCCCAAATTGCCAGAATCTACATTTGGATACCTATTTAAAATCTTGTTTAAAAAATATGTTGAAACTCAAACAAGTATCCCTTTGGCTATTCATCAGAGGAGTCTCAGGAGACTGAGCATTTGTATTCTAAGGCTGAAATGATTTACCATTTGAAAGAGATGTAAGCAGGCCCTGGTCAGGTGGCTCACTTGGATAGAACATCGTCCCAACACACCGAAGCTGAGGGTTCCATCCCTGGTCAAGGTACATGTAAGTTTCAACCCATGAATGCTTACATGAGTGGAACAATAAATGAATGGTTCTCTCTCTCAAATCAAGAAAATTTATCTACATAGACTTTTAGTGAAACAACCAAATGCCTCTTTAACATCTACAACATGTGAGGAGCCATATTATTATCTACATAAATAAATAGTTGAAAGATATATCATAAGACTCCTTTGAGTCACAATGCCATCTTTCAGCAGAATCCAATGAAAGCCATTTTGTTTTAAAGCATTGCTCCAAGAAAATTATTTAAGAAATTCCTCTTAAGACACTGGTCAGATAATTGTTATGATCTAGTCTCTGGCTCTGAGTCTGCTTTTGATCATTCTTAATGAAAATGAGTATGGATGATTACTCACCTGCACAGACTTTGGATTGACTGGAAGAGCATTGTCAGGTAACTTGTAAGCCTTCTGATTTTCCATGCATGCATCTCAAATCATTTCCTCAAAGTTATCTTCTAAAAATCCATCATGTGGAAAGGTCCATCTTTTCCTTATTTCTCTTGCTTTGTAGAATACAACAAAAATTCCTGGCTTTATTATATAAAGCAAACATAAGAAGACTCTGAGAAACAAAGAGAAGAAGGAAGAACATGCAGGACATTGGGACCCAAGGAATGACATGATAACATGTTCCCCGGGTTTTCTTTTTACCTCACACACCCCAGACATGGAACTGAAGAAGCTGGTGATCCAGTCATACAAATAAACACAAGCCAAAAAAAAAAAAAAAAAAATAGGCAGCCTAGTGAGACAAACACTTAGACAATAACTGCTCTGGTCAAGACAAACATCACAGAAAAAAAATGGCAGCCTAATGCCCATCTGCACTAGCAAAGGCAGAATGGAAAGCCTAAATATCCACTGCACCTGGGAGTAATAAGGTGTCCCTCACTGTACCTGCTGGGGTGGTATCAGAGAAGTCTAATAGAGACTTAGGATTTTAGCCTGCTGCTACAGACAATGGGCCCACCCCCTCCATGGCATCAGTAGAGTGGTGTGGGAGCAGGAATGAGGTGTTCCTAGGCCTTCTCAACAGGAGGGTATGAGTGGAGGCCTCATCAGGAGCTGGACATCCCACATTTGTGGGATGATGAACCCTTTCCTCACATTGTTAGACTGAGTAGGAAACCTAGATTTCTATTCTAACCAGGTAATAAAGAGACTACACTGATTCCCTATCTCCCTCTATCTCTGCCAGAATAATGTCAAAAAGAAGTCAGCTAAAACAGAGGTTAGATAAGATCCAGAATTTCATAATATAGACCAGAAATTTGCAAGTTTCGATCACAAGTCACTTGTTACACCAAGAAGATCTCAAACCTGAAGAAAAATAACAATCAATATAAAAAAAAATACTGAAGACATAGAGGTGTTAGAATTATCTGACAAGACTCAAAAGCTACCATTCTAAAATTGCTTCAAAAAGCAATTATGAATGTGTTTAAACCAACTAAAAATATAAGTACTCATGAACACCAATTCAAAAGAACCTATGCACCCCAATGTTCACAGCAGCACAATTTACAATAGCCAAGGGCTAGAAACAGCTTAAGTGTCCATCAGTAAATGAGTGGATCAAAAAACTGTGGTACATTGCCACGGCAGAAAGGAAAAAGGAGCTCCTACCCTTCGCATTAGCATGCATGGAACTGGAGAGCATTACACTAAGTAAAATAAGCCGGGTGATGAAAGCCTGGTTGTATCATATGGATCATATCATATGATCTCACCTGTAAGTGGAACCTAATCAACAAAACAAACAAGGGAGCAAAACAGAACCAGAGACATGGAAATAAAGAACAAACTGACAGTAACCAGAGGGGAGGGGAGAGAGGGATAATCAGACAAAGAAGGGGAAAGGTCGTGAAGGACCCATGTATAAAGGACCCATGGACAAAGACAAGGGCATGGAGTGGAGAGGACTGAATGTGGAAGGTGGGGAAGTGTAGGGTGTGGAAGAGTAATGGGGGGGAATGGGGATAACTGTAATTAACCAACAAAAATATTTTTAAAAATAAAATAAAAATGTAAGTACTCAACAAAGAAATGAGAAATCTCAGAAAATGAATTTTAAAAAATTTTAAGCAAATGGTGCCCTGGCCAGGTAGTTTGGTTGCTTAGAGGATTGTCCTGACACACCGAGGCTGTGGGTCCGATCTCCAGGCAGGGTGCATACAAGAAGCAACCAATGAATGCATAAACAAGTGGAACAACAAAACAATCTTTCTCTCTTTCTCTCTAAAAACCCATTTGAAATTTTTAAAAAATAACAAGTGGAAATTTTAGAGCAGAAAACTATAATAAGGACTGAACTAAAAAAAACTCCATGGATGGGCTCAAGACCAAACGAAGAGGGAAGATGAAAGAACCAGTGAGCTTGAAGGTCGGAAGTAGAAATGAGCAAATCTGAGCAACGGAAACTAGACTAGATGAAAAGAAAAACTAAGCAGAAGTGTGGGGACCTGTGGGACCGTAACAAAAGATCCAATGTTTGTGTTGTCAGAGCCCCAGAAGGAGAGGATAAAGAGGAAGGAGCTAAAAAATGTACTCAAAGAAATATGGCAGAAAGATGCTCATATTGGCAAAAAAGCAGTAAAGCCTACATATTCTTTAAAAAGCTGAATGAAACACAAATGCAATAATCCCAAAGAAGCCCACACCAAGACATACTGTATCTAAACTTTTAAAAAGAAATAAAGAAAAATCTTGGGAACACTGAAAGAAAAACCCCACATCTGTAGAGAAATCGTTCCTGTTAGATCTGCTTTGTACATCAAACCTTACTTACCTGACTAGGGTGTACTCCCCGCATCCAGACCCAAAGAGAGCGCCCGTAAACAAAGGGAAAGTTTGTCACCTGCCTAGTGAAAAGGCACAGAAACTTTAAATATTTGGGGCATCATTGTAAAATTGACTGTATACATTTATGTTTAAATGAACAGTACCACTTTTAAATCTTGGTTTTATCACTCTCAGTTAATCCTTTATTAGACCCATGAAGTGTAATGCTAAGTAGCCCTTACTGATACTGTCACAGATGGCTTCCCACATAACTCTTTTGATCTATGGCAAATTACAAAATCTCGGAGCCAGAGTGGCCAAACAAGTTACATCTTAAAGAGAGTGTTCCCAAATGTCAGAATGTAACACCTGTTCCATAGATTTAAAAATTAGAATTAAAAACCACACAAAATATTAGTGCAATTTAATTTGGGTTTGAGGTCATGGAATTTCTTTCTTTCTAATTTTTTCCCATTATGTTTAAAGTGAGCATTTGAATTTTATAAAGAAAAAAACTACTAAAATATTTTCAAATTTGATAAATATGTTTCCCATCTCAGACTCAGAGTCCAGTGTACAAAATATGTGATGTGTAAGTAAGTATTTGGCAGTGCAGGATACGATTTTGGAAAATCTGCCTGCATTATGATAATCTACTTAGGGCGACTCCTCTTCTTCACGGAGACTCAACTCTTTATTCTTTAATTTGTTCTTTCAAATCATCTTCCATCTGTTATTTGTGTGCCCCTCTCATACCATTTGCCCTGATGATACTGTGTTGTGTGTGTTTCCTGCAACACGGTCCTAATATTTATTATCTCTCACAAACATGTATGTGGATGTATGGGGGTGTCTGTGTGTATTTGTGTTTGTGACTGTGTACATGTTTATGCATGACCATGTGTGTACTTGTGTGGTTACATCTATGTATATGCCTATGTATGTGTGTATGGTTAGGTATGCATACAGATCATGTATGTGTTTGTATGTTTATATGTGAATATTTGCTCTTTTTTTGTCTCTCCATCTGCCTACCTTTAAACCTTTATTACTTATCCACCTAGCTCGTTACATTCCTCTTATCTACCTATCGTCCAAAACAAAAATTACTTCATACCTTTTAGAATATTCTTTCACTTAAAATATTCGAATGACAACCTCATAAAAAATATATGTTCAATACCTAAAATGTATGAGTGACAATGCCAGTTACTGGGATTACAAAGTTAAAAAAGGACAATTTCATAGAGAGCAAGATGACAGCCAAGGGGGGACAGAGAGTGGAGGGATTGAGCAAAAGGAAAAGGGACTCATGGAAATGGACAACAGTGTGGAGATTGTGGGGGAGGCAGCTATAAAGGGGCTAAATGGCAATGGAATAAATAAATAAATAAATAAACAAATAAATAAATATGTAACTGGAAAATAGTACAGTTTCTGCACTTAAAAAACTTAACAGTTTTTAGAAAATCAAGATTATGGATAGGTAACTAAAATGTAACTCATTTTCATCAATGAACTAAAGTTAGATAATCCTACCTAAAATTTCTCAACATTTCATTGAATAAAAGCTTAATTTCTTTAGTTTTATATTCTGAATACTAATAACCTGACTCAGGTGTTCTTCCCAGTGTTCCTGCCCCATGTCCTGACATCCGACTGGTACTCGAACCCGAGTAATTCACCATTCCATAAATACTCACTCCTCGTCTGCCTCGAAACGTTCAACACTCTCTTTCCTTTTGCGAAGGAAAAGACCTCTTCTCTCACTTCCAGTTTTGACACATTGAATCTGAACCACTTTTCCAAACCATCACAGATTCTGTAGTAACGTATAACGCCTCCACGGCAGCCTTTCTTCAGACTGTCTGTCTCTCATAGCAGTTTCCAGCATCAACATAAACCAGTCCGAAATATGCAGGTAGCGTGTCAGCAATGTGCCCATTACTGTGTTAGGCACTGGGGCTACAGCCACTAACAAAAGAGACAAAAAAAAAAAAAAAAACCCACAGGGTGTTTAGAGCCAGCAGCCACCAGTGGACTTTTAACAAACTGTTTAAACCAAGTACATAATGAAGGGTGAGTGCTGTGGGGGCATCTACAGAACACCGAGGAAGCGTGTAGTAAGCAGGTGCGTATCTTTGAGGAGAACGGACATTGCTAGATGTCAGACAGACCTCCAGGTGACTTGCATACATACAAGACATTCAAATATTTACTAATTTGTTTTAAAGATACTTAAAGTGTTTGTTCAGTTCATAATGATAAGTGAAAAGCCTCGTTGTGCAGGGAGGCTGCTCTTCATTCATTTTGTTTAAATCGCATTATTGCAAGCAGATAATGAGGTTCTAAGAGAATGTTACCACATCTTCTTTATTTCAGTCACATGGATGTTCTTAGTAGACCATACAAATCACTTAGAAATCAAACTGTGATGTTTGATAACCACAATTGCTGTTTTGTGACTTCGGGAGTAAAATAACAGATTCTCAGATTCTCTAAATAACAGATTCTCAGGGAATAAAAAAACCTGACAAGCGCACTTAAAGCACTGAAATTGTTCTGGGATTAGACTAAGTCACACTAATTAAACAAACATCACTACCTCACCAGTGCCTGAGTACCCATTAGACCAGAAATCTCTCTGGATTCAATCTCAACCAAAAGATCATCCATGGAAAAGCACTGCTACTTGGAAACTTCATTAGACATTACCATTTCTAAAAATGTGCTTCAAGTTCAAGTTAATTATATTGCATTTCATGTTTGCCTTAATATTAATACAGAAAAAAATCTGGTTCAATCGTTCATTTTTTTAAAGATTTTATGCAATCACTGCCTGAATTTAACTAAAGTGGGTTTTTTTTAGGCTCAAATAATAGTGACAATATACTAGCAGATGGGTAGAAAACATTAATCACCAGACTAGTAATAATTCGATTTCCTGAATCCAATGATTTAAAATATGGATGATTCACTGATGAATTAGGTGTGAAGTGAGGAACATGAAGTCTTAGAGAATAATTACTTTCAAGGCCTGAGTTACCATGTGGCTTCAGGCAAATATGTGCTTTTGCCCACTTCCCCATTCTCTTCTATTATCGCCATGTGTTCCGTTGAACAATTAAAACGCTGGATCTGTACCCTACTCCACTGATTCTGTTACTTTGCCTCAAAGTCTTTTTTCCTCAGTCTTCTAAAATTGCTGAAAAGAATTTTGATGGGAAATGCAATCAAAAATGAACTTTTGATTGCATGTTACCTAAGTACAGTTCTTGAAGTATTTGAGGCAAGAGATTTGTCTTTTTAAATTTTTTTATGATTTAAGAATTTATGATTTTGAAAAAATGATAAAAAGAAGATATTCAATAAATAAAATTACAAAATATATGGGAAAATCTCTTGCTATCTATAAATTACTATAATTACCTTACCAGGGATAGCATTTCAGTATATATCTACACTATTATAGAAAATAGAAGAATACGTAAAACTAGAAGGCTGTATGAATGAATAGCAGATGGATGGATGGATGGGTGCACAGCTGGATGGGCAGATATAATTTTTTTTAAACCTAGAATATTGTATTTGTCATTATATATTGACATTTGTATTTCAATTTGTATTTGTATTCAATTTGTATTGAATATTGTATATTGTATTTGTCATTATAGTGAAGAATGAAATTAAACTTTATTTAATTATATTTAAATTAACAGCAGTCTATTCACCCAATAGCTAGCCTGAAAAAAAATGCTGAGTGGTCTATTGAATATTCTATCATGGCGCCCTCTTGGCAGTACCATTTTGAGGGTGTGGTCCTTCAAGATAGGATATATGCTTTGAAACAGTATACGACATACAGTATTATTCTGCATATTTATCAAAAATCATTGCTGTCAGGATTTCTATAGGCTGAAGCCAAAAGACGCTTTCATAAGCCATTTCTTCCCCTCATTGAACTTTGTCTTCATTTTGTGGAGAAGATACCAAGGAAAATACTTGTGCTAGGGGATACAACGGCCACAACGCTGAGCCAGGGTCTGAGACTACCACCTGGTCACTTCCAGCTTATCGTGAACTGAGTCAACAGGAAAAGAAGGAGGTCACCATGCTGGCTGAGGCTTTCTTTAGTCCTGATTATCCTGAAAGGAGGCTGTGGCCAGCAACGGAACACAAAGAAGCATGTCAGAAGACCTCAGATATCGTATTTTGTGTTTACTTTATTCAGTTTATCTTAAATAATTTCAAATCTACATAAAATGCTACAGTAAACAATCCATATCTATCAATTATTAATATTTTGCTAGACTTAATTATCTTTCCACAGATGACAAGTAGATGATAGTTTCACAATAAATGAGAGATAAGTTTTCTGCTAAATCACCTGGAAGCTGCAGACCTAATTGCTTCCTGAACACTAAATACTTCAGCATGTGTCACCTAAGAACTAGAACACTGTCTTACGTAAACGTAATGCATCATCATCCCAAATATATCCCCCATATTCAGACTCTTCAATTGTCCCCAAAATAAAGCAATAGAAGAGTAAATAGTCTTAAGCTGTGAACCTACTGTAATCTACATCTGAAGAAAAGCAGGCGAGGCTGGGAGTAGACTCCTACAAGGTCACAGAAATTTATCTTTAGATCCCCAGTCCAGGGTGAGGTCATAAAATGGAAAGCGTGGTCTCTTCTGTCATGCAATGACATTATACATCTTGCAGATATCAAGTCACGGAACTGAGAGCAAATTAAGTTTTGATCCTGCTGGTGATTCTGTCTTATTTCCTCTCCTGTCCCTAGGCTCACCATTTTTTAAAACCCATAGAAGCAGAAAGCAACCAGAAAAAAAATTTTCAGGTTCCTTTCACAGGTGGGAGGTGGGAGCAGTGCCAATCAAACGCCTATATTCATGCAGTGAACTTGGCTCACTGTCTCCACAGAACACTTACTTCATATGACCCTGCAGGGCTAACTTCCTGACTACCACAGGATTCTGGTCACGCAGCACACCCGTGAAGTCATCTTGTTCGTGTGCATTTCTGCTGAATTTATGGCCATGGAGATTTTTATGTTATGCTCGATCCTACCTAAAACTTTTCAGTTTTCTTTTCCATACTTCATGTATTGTCATTATGGGTCTGTCCCAGAAAATATCACATGGAAGCACAAACTATTTGTAATATACTCACTGGAAGTAATTACCAGGACCACTGCCTATGGTTATGTAGTTTCTTTCAAGCACAAGAGGGCCTAGCCTGAGAGTAAGCAGGGGCAGAAATTGAGCCACCACGTTGTCTTTCAGGCACCTACAGGATGAGACACCTTTTTCTCTGGTTCACACAGAGAAATTGTTTACCAATATATACATCATCAATGTGTACCCAGTGAGAAGGGTCACCTTTTCTCTAACTCACACAAAGATAGCCTATAGGCTGGCAATATCTTTGGTAACTTTATTCCTTTAAAAAAATGAGTCCTGAGGACTCTGGAAAGGTAGTGGTAGAGATTTTCAAACCCTACATAAGATAGAGAAACTAAATGGCAAAACACAAAGCCCAAATGATAAATGGGTCAATTTAATGACAAGCTATAATGGTCCTAAACATGTACACATTTAACATTACAGTGTGGAATGCATAATTACAGTTGGAGACTTCAACACTCCTCTCTCAGGAATCGATTAAATAAGTAGACAAAAAAATTGAACTAACTGACATTAGGTCACCCCACCCAACAGCAAAATCCACATCCTTTTCAAGTGCATGCAAAATAATCACCAAGATAGACTGTACTTTCTGCAAAAAAGAAGAAACAAAAAATGCAACTAGTTTCTGAAAAATGAAATCATACAAAGCATGTTCTGTGATCACAATGGAATTAATGTTTAAATCAACAACATAAATGTCTTAAGTACAAATTGACAGTTACAAAGTAGTTGTGGTATGCAAACTTCAGCATAGAGAATGGAGTTAATAATATTGTAATAACCATGTGTGGTGTCTGATGAGTACTACACTTAAGGGGGTCACTTCAAATGTTGTTGAGTTAATTATGGTAAACAAGAAGGTTTCAGGCAGGCCCTGTGAATTAGATATCCCCTGTGTCTCATGGTTTCTGAGTTTGCTAGCAGAATCGGCCTGCCTTGAATGTCCCTTCCTCTCTTCCTCAATTACCTGTAAGTCTCCCATTCTCATTCTGAAAGCTAATATCCAGTCCTCCCCTTTTCTCCTTCGTCCAAAATGCTTTATATACCTAATGATGAAGACCGATGCTTCCATATGCACAAGAATGATTTATCCTAGAGGAATAAGAAAAAACATGATTAATAGGGAGAGTAAATGCATCTTGTCTTCACACAGGAAGTTTAAGTCAGAGGTATAAATTAATCGTGATATTTAAAATAAGTGTTATAAGAGAACTACTGTTTTTGGTAAGGTACTATTTTCTTTATAATGGATGAAGGCAATATTCATTTCTTATTTCACAGCAAAGTAACATATAAAAATTCTATCATAGAGTGGGGAGGAAAAAATCATATCATAAAAGGGATATTAGACAAAGGCCACATAATTCTTATTCTTGTATTATTTATTCATTTGTGCAGGCCTTTTTTTCCCTCCTTTAAACATTTACTAAACAGAGCTGTTGTGCTTATAATTGATTTTGCTGTCTCAGCCACATTAGGCTGAGATGCTTTTTGGCTTTCATCTGAATGAACAATTTTCTCATTAGACACACTGGGTTTGGAGTTGGGTCAATAAAAGCTTTACTGTGTCCCTTCTCTTTCCTCTTAGAGCTCACAAAAGAGACCTAAATTCCATTCATCTTTTCACTTGCCACAGTGGAATCTTTAGCAATGCAATTATGGCTTGAATGAAGAAACATAGTGAGAAACTGGCAGAGAAACAAACAGGAATTCTCTGTGTTTCCTACTTGTACCCCTGAAGATCAGTTACTTCTGGGTATGCATGTAAATCTGCCTACTTTAACCATTTTGTCTTTGCTATCCTTTGAGAGTATACATCGTTATCAAAGGTTTAGTGTATTCTTACCAAACCTGCTGTGGCTAACTCTAAAGATATTTGCAAGTAATCTAAGATATTTGCAATCCAATCTGATTGAATCCTGGTATTTAAATTTAACATATTTTGAATGGATTGAACCAAGGAGTTTTCTTCCCAACTTTGAATGGTGTCATAAAAAATTACCAAGTATTAAAAAGTCTGAATTTTTAATATTCATAATCATTTGTAAAAATTATTTTTGAGATGCCTACCCATATTTTGTAGTCTGTGATATAAGAATCATAATATATGTCATCGTTTTCATGTGACACATGTAAACTGAAAATAACCAGTCCTAAACTCTCAGCAGTGAATGAAAAACATGCTATGGAATGAATATAACTACAAAAACATTAATAGTTCCTAAAAAGAACGTGTGGCTGTTGTGTCACTAAGTCCAACAGTGACTCCACAGCTTGAGGGCCAGCTGATTCTCCGTCCCGCTCCGCTGAGCTGCTGAGGTCCCACCGGCTCCCTTCTGAGATGGACAACGCTTTTTGGCTCATAGATTTATTGAATCTTATCAGATGCTTTCTCTGAATGAGACATGGGTAAAATATTGATTTATTTTCTCTGTTCCAAGTTCCTTTGAAATTTTTTTTTCTAGTGTCATAAATAATGAAAAACCTCCGGAATACCCAATACAGAGAAAGAAGGAAGAACCAGTTAGAAGCATGACAGGGGAATACAGAAACAAATATAAAAATTCAATTCATCAGTGCGAGGAAGACGATAGTGGAGTTTAATGATCATTATACAAACACATGCTCAGAAATAAATGGAAGTGACAAAAAACTAAGTTGATTTACTAATTCAGCAGTTGTTTATTGTAGAGCTATTCTATATCAAGGACTGTTCTCGGTTCTAGGATATAACAATATAACAATTAATGAACAAAATAGTCTCATGCCCCCAACTTCATGCCCCTTACGTGACAATGAGGAAAGTGAGACAGTAAACATTCAGCGTGCCAGACACTGGAGTGTATCACAGCATGGGAGACACAGAGAGGAGGTGGGATGTAGAGATTGGTGCAGAACTGCATGCTTGGTCTTCACTGAGGAAAACACCTGACTGGTGTTTACGCCTAAATACTTAGTAGAGGTTGAAAAATGGCACCTGGTGTAAATTTTATCATATGTATCAGTGCAATGTACCAACATTGCATTGTATCTACAAAAGAGGTTGAAAAATACAAAGAGGAAAATGTGGAACTCTTGGCTGAGAGATAAAAATTTAATATTCCACTGCCTACCATACTCTAGGACTATAAGATTGCTAATATGAATTAACCACCCCTTACAAAAAAAAACCATAAATGTTAGGGTAAAAATTATAGACCAATGAATAACAATTTCTTATTTAATAAACTTGTGGAGGTTGTATTAATGGATGGGCAATGAAACAAACATAATAAGTATGATAAAGGCAAATAGTTTCTGAAAAAAGAGAAAAGCTATGCATAAGCTGTGTAAATTCATTCAGAAAGAACTAAACACGTGAGTCGGGAGAAATCACTGAAGAGGACCCAGATCTATAACATGATTCTGTGCAAAAGAAAACCTTACAGTGAGAAGATGTAAAAGGGAAATATCTTTTCAGATTAAGAACTGACTTGGAAGCAGACTGAGGCGAGAAGAAAGATAGATTTTTCTTGGGAAATGAATAAATGACTAAACAGCGAAAGACCCTAAAGCTTATGCAACCAATGAAGAGAGAGGGTGCAAGACAGCCCCCAAGCCGTCAGGGCACACCACTCTTCCTGAAGTGAAATGTCAAGCGGATGGAAATAAAGCCATCGGTTCATAATCAGTCACAGTTATTGAGCACCTCCTGTATGCAGGGCAATATACGAAGTATGAAATTACAAAGATATTTTAAAAATAGGGCCCCTATATGGATACAGTCATCAGCCGACTGGTTAGGACCACAGTGTAAAGAAAGAATTATAACGTCAAGTGCTCAGCACATAATACAGGATGCCTTGAAAACATATGACAGGCTGGATGGGGAGAGATGGTGCTCACACCAGACGCTGCTCCAGTTTGAAGGCCACGCGCTCTCTTGCAGGAGCAGCTGAAAGCACACAGGGAGGGGGAGTCCAAGGACATTCTACTAAAAGAAAGTGGCTTTTAAAATGGGACAGATTTTTAAAATGCCTAGGAATAAGAAATATTCGCACAGCCCACATTAATTTTCTGAGACCCTACTGTGTGCCAGGAACTCTGCCAAGGCCGTGAGCTTTACGAAGATGAATGAACGAGTGTTCTAGCTTTCAAGAAGCTCATCAGTCTAGGAGGGCAAAAAGAGAACAGTGAAAATATTACTGTAGCTTATTGCCATAAGCATGTTCATAAAGAATTGCCCTGAATATAGGGATGGGCAGAGGGGTGAAATGGTCACTTCTGCTTGGATAATATGGCTCAGTCCCCAGGGTATTCTTGATTTAGGTTTGGAGAAATGACTTGGCATTCATACACATGAAGGCACAAGAATATTTCAGGAAGCAACATTTTGCAAAAGGACAAGCAAATGAATCATCCAATAGCATTAGAGGAAGAATAGATGGTTTTCCATGGTCGGAACAGAGGGCACCTGTGGTACAACTGAACAGCGGGGTGTATGAAAGTTGGTTCCTGCCATAATAAACATTCCAATTTGCCTGGAACATAAATTTTATGTAAAGGAAGTATAGATGATACCATTGGAAAATTGACTGGTATCAAATTTTGAAAAACCTTAAATACTAAAATAATTATTCAAAAACATTATTTGGAAATCCAGGAGAATTCATGGTACTATTTTGATACAGAAAGTGTAGAGTGTTGCTTTAAGTAAAGTTAGTTGATGACAGTGTCCAGAATAGTTTGTAGGAACGAAAAATGGTTGCACCTGTCAAGAAAGAATCAAAGGAAAATTAAAGTGATAATCAAAATGTTTGAGGAAGGTGTCCAAGATGATGTCTAAGTTTTGATCTTTGTTTAAACTGTAGAGGAAAACAATAACTGTTCTTATCAACTTAGATTTGAGAACTAACATTAGAGAAGAAAATATCACAAATACTAAGAACAAAATCCTGCTTACACATTATTTGGTAAATATTTACAAAACAAAAGAATTTCACCTTTTCTTCTCATTGTGAAGTAATTTTTATTTTACATTTTTATAACTTTATTTTCTGCTTCTATGATTTCTCTCAGGAAGGCTCTGGAAGTTCAAGTCTTTAAGCAACTCTTACATACCCACTTCTGTGCATTGGATCATAAAAGTCATGGAAACAGACCCCTTGCAGCTGGTGCTGATACCTTCACAGCTGTCCCTTCTCTCCTCACACCTCGGGATGTGGTGCTGGGCCACAGACCAGCCTCGGAAATACCCCTTACTTCCGGTGATATTAGCTCTCCTGATTTTAAGAGAAGAACAGATGTTCGTCGGAAAAAAAAAATTTAAGCGTGGAAACATTGTTCTTCACATGCTTTCATTTGCACTGACCTCCACCATAGAGAAATTTTGCCTGCTCCAGACAGAAGCTTCATTCTAGAGCACTCACAAGCAACACACACTCACACACACACAGGAACCAGGCTTCTTTTACTGATCAATAACAGGTAAATAAAATTACAAGCTTATTCTTTGAAGACTCTAATGTACTAGAATATTTTTTGCTGTAAGCTTAGAGAGTGGCATAAATACAGATATAAAAAAGATTTCTTCGGCTAAAGACATATAATTTTAATTGGAGCTTAGAATAAACACCCCAGCAGAATCACTATATTGAAGAAACAGTTAAAGATAGGACAAGAACAATTTTAAATAACTGTAATAAGTATTTACAAAGAAATTCGATAAGATTTAGCATCCTTAGAAAGATTGTATTAAGAAAAGAAGTAATCAAAAATTAGAATTACAAAAATTACTGCTAACATGAAAATATTATAGAATAAATAGAATACATTCAACTAAGAACTAGTGCCAATGCCAAAGAATTCCCTCAGAAGACAGTCAAAAAGAATCAAAAGTCAAATAACACAGGAGAAATGGAGGGAAGGCTCAATTTGAACATCAATATAATAACAGTTTCTGAAAGTAAGAACAAAGAAAATGGAAGAAAGAAAACAAAATAATAGTTCAAATAATGTACTAGAAAGCTAAAGAAGACAGATTATTTAAACCAGACTCATTTATGCTTTGAATATTGCCAGAATATGAGTTGTTGAAAAATAAAAACAAAGAAATCCAGAATAAATGTATCCTTTTAAACTTGTAAAACACAATTTTACATAACAGTAGGATTACAGAGAATAACAATTTTAAAACGAGAGATTACTTACAGAAGCACAACGTGCCAAAAACCTACAGAACAGGGCTAAAGTGGCACTTAGTAAGTTGTATAATCCAAAACACATTCGAAAACAAACCAAAAAAAATCTGAAAAATTAAACACTCACTTTAAGGATCAAGAAAAAATAACAATAATACTTAACTCACAAAGGAAGGAATTAATAAAGATAAAAATAGAAATAAAAATAAAACAAGGAGAGGACCAGTAACAGATTCACAAAAGCAATAGCTTGTTCTTTGAAGAGTCTAGTGCAACAAACTAAAGTTAGAAAGCTCAAGCAGCTCTAAGAAGGGAAAAGTATTGATAACATAACTAGGACACTTTTATCTATAAATTTAAAAAAAAAGAATGAGTTGTGAGGAAAACATGCAATAACCAGATTGATCTGAAAGGACTGGAAACTCAGACATTTAAGACTCTGTCCCTGTAAAATGCATCAAACCCCAACCATGTTATTTGCAAGTCTTTCAAAACCATCAAAGGAGAGTTCAATCCTAAAATATAGATCATTTTTTTTAGAAAGCAGAAAAATAAAGAAGGTGTCTAAGGGTGGCAAAGTCTTTGTGGAAAAATGCAAGGGGTTAGCATTACAAAAAAATTCTGCTCTAATCTCTTTGAGAAAAAAAAGACGAAAGTATAAATACAATTTAAAGTACAGTTCAGTTACAGATTGGAATACCACTTGTCACGAAGAACATTTTTCCCTAGAAATTCAAAATTGCTCATCTCTAGAGCATCTCTGAATATTATCAAGTAGTTTAAAAGGTTTAACTAGAAAGGACAGGCTTTATTCGGTTGAAGCGCCTCCCAGGACGTGAAGACCATGTAACCGCCTGAGTGGCAGCAAGTCTGGAGTGTTACAGGACAAGAAGGGGTGGGCACCTGAGTTCCCTATGGTCCAGTCCAAGTTTGTTCCTTTCATCTTTGCCTGCTGCTAAACTTGTGCTTGGGACAGGTGAAAATTATTCTTTTGCTTGGGATCCCTGGTGCAATGCAACCTTAAGAACTGGGGCAGTTCTTATGAGAGCTGCTTTCCCAAATCTTATAATTTTGGTTGAGGTTTAGGACAGGAAAAGAGGGAGGGAGAAGGGGAGAACAGAAAGGAGAAAAGGAGGGAGGGGCAACATAAATAAATAACTAAGGTGGGGTGTCAGGGAGAATAGGGAAGAAAGAAAAGAAATGAGAAAAAAGCAAGGGAGGCATGAGTTGAATTAGGGACATTTAGGTATATTTTAAATTTTTAAAATTCTAAATGACATGAATAGATATTAAGATACAATCCACGAGATCAGCTGGAGAAATACTGAAAACACATTACAAACATAAACTTTAAAACCAATTCTTAGCTTGTTAAAATGTATCTACCAGAAAATTATAGCATTCATCACATACCACATCTCACAGATGAACATTTTTTTGAATACAATCTCATTAAAGTTACTAATAAGATTAGGTTGCCCACTGTCTTTTGGGCAGCCTATGTTGGTGTGCTCAGCACTGTCCGTCTCCTCCAGGAAAAACAGCCCCCTTCTGCGGGGAGCTGCTCCCCACGGCAGCTCTGCTCTACAATACGGATGAAGGAGGCCACAGCTCCCAGTTCATTGTTTATGATTGAACAAGCGAGCCAACTCAAGCCCATCATTCTTTTTCAGGTTTTGCTTCCATTTTTGTTTTCCAATCTGAAGCTGAAGAAAGGGATTCTATTCCAACTAATGACAGAAGATCCGAGATACAAAACATCAAGCTCTCTCCCTCCAGAGCTGCTCTCAGCGAGGAGGCATCGATCGCTGTAGCAAATGAGGCCCAGATGAAGGGAAAATATAAAAAGAGTTGGAGAGAGAACGAGTCCTGGCTGCATTTCAGTTACTGGTTTAGAGTGTCCTTCAGGCCAAGCTGCACTGATTTCAGGCCAGCTGCAAGCTGTTCGAATGTCCTAAAAATTTCCTCTTTTTACCCAAAGTTTCTTCAAGTTAAATGTATTGCTATTTGCAATAACAATATGATAACAAAATGTCATCATTTGCAACAAAAAGATCCTGATGAAATATCATCACAACTACTCAATATTGACCTCAGGGAGTATGAGGGAGGACCCCCAAAAAACCCAAATTATCTTCTGGAGGGTGGGGCCCTTGTAGTACAGCCTTCCCCACTGTGTTCTGTATTAGTGTACCAGCTGGTGTTATCGTGAGAGGCTGCATTCAGCTTCAGGGAGTTTTCTTGGAAGACTCTTCCAAGCATTTGCCCATTTCATGATGGGTGATTGACCAGTGCACCTGCCCATGATGCACTGAGCATTCAGCAGTTTCTGACCAAATAAGCACGACCTCCATTCCCACCCTCCTTATTCACCCTATCTCACCCCGGAGTGACTTTTTCTTTTGTTTCTTCAGACAGAAAAAGTTCTCAAAGGGAAACATTTTGCTGATGTGAAAGAGGTAAAGCAAAAAACAGCAGAAGTACTAAAAGGGATCAAAATCGACAAGTTCAAAACCTGTTTTGAGTCTTGGAAAAAAAGTCTTGATAGATGTATTGCATCAAATGGAGATTTTGAAGGTGACTAAAGTTTAAACATGTAAGAATAAATACATAACTTTTTTGTAAATAAATTCTGGTTTGTGAGGGGGCCCCTCTTGGACAGTGAGAGAAAGAAAATTAACAGGAGGACTAAACATTGAATATAATGATAATGTAATTATATGTAGATGGCATTTATATCTATCTAGAACACAGAAGATTCAATTTAGAAATATTTTAAAAATATGAGCAGCTGACAATATTGCTCAAGGTAAAATTATAAACAAATTCTAAAGAATTTTTTCATGCTTAGCAACAAGAAATTAGAAAACATAATAGAAAATGATTCATTTGCAGCACAAACCGTCTGTTTCTGGAAGGGAATACACATATTGAGATGTTTATTCCATCTTAACAAATTTTGCAAATGAAACATCCTAAACTTCTTTTGCCTTGAGCAAAGAAGTTAGAGAAAGAGGAAAGGGAAAGTGAGAAGTGAGATCTTTATCCTTTCGCTTGTATTTTTTTAATTAACTATAATCATGTGTTCATGCAGAACTTTGTAATTGAAGAAAGCAATGGTACAAAAATGTTTTTAGCTCTAATGTTACAAATAACGTAATTATTTTACGAATTGAGTAGTCAGAGAAGTGGGTGGATGGTCTGGCATGAATCCTCAAACAATATTTATCAGTTTATATAAATTACTGTATGCTTCTTTCCTTCCTCATACTGGAGGTCCATCAGCTGGTACGTTTCTCGAGAGCAAGAAAGTGTTTCATCTCTGTACTGGAATCCTCACCACCGTGCTGCTATCCGGTGCCGTGCAGTAAGTGCTGCAGCATGGCTAAGTGAATCGTGGTGAGCGCGAATACAGCTGTTCTGGAGATGGTGCGCCCTCACCATGGGGCCATCTGCTTTCATGATGTAAAGAATCACCCAGAAGTAAGTGGAAAAGTCTTTTCTATGGAAAAGTGAAAGTCTTTTAGAGACTTCTTATTATCACTTCTCAGATGACCTTTTGCTGCTGTATAAAGAAATACAGCAATCAGGACAATGAAGATGATCTTGGCACCTGGTACAATTGCTTTGAGAGGTGGGGCTGTAGGTGAAGTTTGCGAGGGCATGTTCCACGTGCCAACAGCAAGGAAAACACAGCTCACTTGTCAGATTCCAAAAGCATATATGTATTTTTTAATATAGTAGATAAATTAATTATTAAAGGAAAAAGTTATTTCCTTATTGGGCAGAATGCCCCACAGTGTTCCTCGGAGAAGGATGCAGCCCTGAGTAATGAAGCGTGCCAACCCGGGCCAGTTCCAGGTGCACTGCATGTCATGGCAGTGAGTGCGGTGCAAGGCCCCATGTAGTTGTAAATGGCAGCATTTCTTCTTATGGCTGAGTAGAATCCCATTGCGTATGTGTACCACATCCTCTTTATCCAGCCCTCTATCGAAGGACACCTCAGCTGTCTCCATGTTTGGCAATCATAAACAATGCTGCAATGAATATAAGTGTGCATTTATCTTTGCAAATGCGTGTTTTCAAGTTTGTTGGGTAGATACCCAGGGGAGGGATTATTGGGCCATATGATAACTCTATTTTTAGTTTTCTGAGGAGCCACCATACTGTTTTCCACAGTGGCTACACCAGTCTACACTCCCACCAGCAGTGAATGAGGGTTCTCTCTTCTCCACAACCTCTCCAACACTTGTTATGACTTGTCTTGTTGGCCATTCTAACAGGTGTGAAAGGGTATCTCATTATAGTTCTGATTTGCATTCCCCTAACAGTTAGTGCGGTTGAACATCTTTTCATATACCTGTTGGCTATTTGTCTTCTTGGGAAAGGTGACTATTCTGGTCCTCTGCCCAATTTTTATTTGGATTGTTTGTTAGGTGTTGAGTTTTATGAGTCATTTATACACTTTGGATATTAAACTTTTGTTGGAGCTATTGTTTGCAAATGTCATCTCTCATTCAGCCTGTTGCCTCTGTTTTGTTGTCAGGTTCTTTTTCTGGGCAGAAGTTTTTTTAGTTTGATATAGTCCATTCATTTATTTTTGTCTTTACTTCCCTTGCCTTTGGGGTCAAATTCATAAAATATTCTCTATAACCAAGTGCCATATGTTTGGTTCTATGTTTTCTTCTATGTAATTTATTGGTTTATATCTTATATTTAGGTCTTTGATCCACTTTAAATTAATTTTTGTACATAGGAGCAAACTATAATCTAGTTTCTTTTCTTTTCTTTTTACTTTTTCTTTTCTTTTCTTTTTTTTGCATATGGCCTTCCAGTTCTTCCAGCACCATTTGTTGAAGAGGTTGTTTTTTATCCACTGTGTGCTTCTAGTTCCTTTGTCAAAAATTATCATCCCATATACATATATGTGGTTTTAAATCTGGGCTCTCAATTCTGCTCCATTGATCTGTGTGTCTGTTTTCTGCCAATACCATGTTATTTTAATTATCGTAGCTTTGTAGCATAATTTGAAGTCAGGTAGTCATATTACTTTTTAACAATTAAAGTCTCAAAAGCAAATTTCCTTTGAGGTCCATGCTAGCTCAGAGATCTAGTATAACCCTCATCATTTTCCTCCATGCCATAATTTGGAGAGACTCTTGAGTCATGTAGATGACTCTTCAAAAACCCAATGGTCTCAATTGGAATGACTTCATTTTCACTTAACTTCTGCGACCACTGTCATCTTCAATTGTCACTGCTGTTCCACCTCAGCAAACAGAAACTCCAATATATCTTTTTTCTACAACTATAATTTTATGCTATATATTTTTTTAGTTTGCCAAATAAATCTGATATCACTCCCTTTCCTATCTTTGATGATTCACCACCCTCCATCTTTCTACCACACTCTTCTTCCAAAGCGTACCTCTGGCAAGACAACAGCTGCTAGGATGCCACAATAGGGGGAAAGTGTGTGCACAGAACTATGTAGAACCTGCAGACTATTCCAACAAGACCTTATATGTTACATATTCTCTTTTTTCTTTTTTAAATATATTTTATTGATTATGCTATTACAATTATCCCATTCCCCCCTTCTTTATTCCTCTGTGCCCTGCACTGCCCTCCCACCAGCATTTTATGTCATACATTTTCATCTGTGCTTTCAAAACGGCTTAGCCATCCAATTGTATATTCTGAATAGATTCCCTCTCCCACTCCCTTAATGGTCATTCCAAACTTTCACCTTTGCTCTCATGCCCTCTGTCTCAACACCCTTTCACCTCACAGCAGAAGACTTCGCTCACATCATGAGCACACTCCTGCATCCCTGCCTCCTAGTGGATACATGCACCCTTCCTTATCTAGTTTACCCTGGTGCAGAGGAAGTAGCGTCTGGGCTGTTCTCGGCTTTGAAGCTGACATCCGGTCCCCTCCATAACTGTTGTGCGTGGATCATCTCATCATTCCCGGGCATGTAATCTCACTTTCTAATGGCTTTTCTGCATCAGCATGTAAATATTATCTAGTCACTCCTATTAAATTACAAAAAAAAAAAAAAAAACTCTTCCCTGTGTCATGGTTTTACATGCCTTTCTAACTATTTCTTAGAGCTTCCTTTCCTTGAAAAACCAAGCATCTAAAAAGAATCTTTCCTTATCGTCCCTACCTCAGCCCCCTAAAATCCCGCATCTGGCTCCATGTGATAACCATGACCTTCAAGTGACCACATCTCATCCCTCCTCATCCTTGACTTTCGCCGATGTTTTTCCTGAGTTTGATTACGTTTCTCTACTCTGAACTCTCATAATGTCCTGTGCTTATTTGTATCATTAAATTTAATACACCCCCTTATAGTTATCTTTTCAGATATTATTCTCATGTACTTTATTTCTTGCACATAACACACCAACGATATCTGCTGATACTTTTTTCTAAATATTACCTCTGTACATTGCCTCATCTTCATCCCAGTCCAGTTCAGGCCATCGGAATCCTTACCAAAAGAAACTGATTTATTACAACAGTTTATTTTTCCTTCTACCCTTACGGCACAAAATAAACTTTCCCTCCAGAATAAACTTTCTTCCAAGTAAAGTAATCACATTGAGACATTGAACATATACATCTGAATTTACTCCAAGTTTGCCAGCGTTCTCAGGAAAACTAAGGTAATACTGGGCAGGTCCCAGAAACCAGAGCAAAGAGCATTAGAGAAATGGACAGAGCCACGTCCCTGGGGAGGACCTAAGAAACCTGCTGTCCAATCACCGGGGAGGGGGCATTGTCAGGCACTTGGATGCTTCTTCAGTGCGCCACGGCCCTCTGAAAACACAGGACACAGCACAGAGAGAGAATGTGTCACCACCAGTTCTCCAGACCTGTCAGGAACCTAACAGAACGACTGTTTTTGAAATCTCTGAAATAAAAACAAGTCCCAAAATATATTTTATTTTTTGTTGTTTCTCTGAAAAAAAATTAAAAAGCAACCACAGTGTGGTGTTGCTTTGATGAGTCCTGAGTGTAGCAAGCATATGCCGAGTGAATTAGCACGTGGGGAAGGGTATGATCGTCTCCCCTCCAGTGAAGATGCCAATTTCAGACCTTCGTTTCTATTTGCTAGGAATTAGGACATCAAGACAGTGCAGTTACAATGCCCCTGCACAATGCCTTATTTTATTATATTTAATTTATTTTTAAATTCACGAGCTTAGCTATAAGAGATGACCTCATAAGTTTGCTTTCTTAAAGATAAGCTACTACTGTGTAAAACACCAGATATCTTAAATGCCCTGAATTTTAAAGAGTTATTATTCTGATGATTGTTATTCCAGATTCCACAGTTTTATTTAATGTTCTGTATTTGGGGCCACATGCCTAAAATTACTTTAAAATGGTTGCCACATAATATGGTAAGATGTTTTTTAAGGGGGAGGAAGTTTAATTGTGGCAAAGGAAATCGTAGTGCTGTTGGAAGAACCATTTGAACATGAGAAGTAAACTCCTGATTGTGCAACTTGAATTTCCAACTGCAGGTGCAGGGGAGAGGGCGTTGTTCTGCATAAACACCATTCTGACAGCACAGAACTGATAGATAGAAGGATAAAGTCATAGTTGGCACTAGCCCCGACCACTGAGACCGCTAAAATGAGGTTCCACCAACTGTAGGGACCACCTTCACTGCGTGACATTCTCATGACAGAATCGCAGCTGGCCGGGACCTTAGGGACATAGAGGCCAGGCTGTGACCCTGTATAAGAATGTCTTACCCTGTGTCCCTGACAGATGGCCTGCCCAGCTCCAGCCTGGGGGGGGGGGGAACCTGCTCACTTTCGGACATTTATAGTGGTCAAAAGGTCTCCCTTAACATTGTATCAAAATTTCTGTCATTGGACCTTTATCTGTTGTTGCTACTTTTGTCCTTCAACAGAGACCTGAAAACTTAGTCCTTGGACAGGATAACTCTTCACATATTTTGTCATGTCTGTGATGCCAAAGCTTCCTTTCTTTGGACTAAACATTCCCAATTTTTAAAGCTTTTTCCTCTTTGGCATGATTTTCAAAATCTTCACAATCTTTATCTTCCTTTGCCAGATCAGTTTAACTTTCTGAAGTGTGTTTTAAACTGTAGCAACTTTAGCTACACATAATGCTCAGATGTTGTCTGATGTAAAAATGTGATGAAAGTATTAATTCTTATATTTTGAAGTGTGTAGCTACATTAAACTAAAAATAGAAAGAACAGTCTTCTCTGTTTTTAGTTATTGTTGGTTCATTTTAACTTACCAAAAAAAAAAAAAGAGCAAAATCTTTTGCACAGAAATGATTCCAAGTGCAACTGATTTTCAAAACATGTTTGCCCTATAAATTTAAATTTCATATTTACTATAATCTATTTACTATAAAAAATAATAAAATAGTTTGACTTACATAGCAAGTGTGCCTGAGTATATGAAAAAAGCACAAATTTTTACTGAGGTTGATTAACAAAGCGAATATAAAATTATTTTTCTATTTGGAAATGCTAAATATTGTAAATATATTAAATTTCTAAAAATATATGTATTAAATGAATACACCTCATATAGTATTTCCTATGGAACTTTTTAAGGACCTTAACAAGTGTTTCTCAAGTTCATTGAAAGAGTGTGTGGCTGGAACCAAACAGGCATTTCAGAAAAAGCAGTGGCTGTTCATATCACCAAATATTAAGAGATATAGTAAAACTCCAATAATACAAACTGTACAATCAATGTCTAGTGAACACAGAGGTCAGAATCCATGGCCTTGAAGAAATATGTTGTATTAGAAAAAATTATATATAAGGTTTTCCTCACAAATCCATTGAAAGAGAGATTTATTAGTCCGAGTAATAATTTTTGACCTCTTATTAATTTCTGGTGGGATTATACAATTGGCACAAGTTTTCTAGAAAAAAATGGCACTATTTATCAAATCTTTAAAAATATTTTACATCTTTATATGGCAAAATCCTTTCTAGAAACCCTAAGAAAATGATCAGATTTGGACCAAGAACAGTGCAGAGTAAGTTATTATTGCAGGAGGAAACAGAATAAATTTTCATAATAGAAGGAATAAAGAAGCCATAAACCCTATAATGATAAGTGAACATTAGTTTCTGTCAGAAGCAACCTCCAGACATAACACTTCAAATGTAAAAGAATCTGATTTGTAGAAGTACAAACCAAGTGTTTCTGGTTACTGATGTTTTTCCACTAATCCATAATTCAAGGACCTATGCTCTTTCCGGCGTGTGGCTCTGCCTTTTTTAATTCAAGGTTGCCAGTGGAGCCAGCCTCATTCTGGAAAAGGCAAAGGGCCTTGGAGCAACATATGTATGACATGTTACTTTCGGTTCACATTCCATTTGTGAGAACTCATTCACAGGGCCGCAAATAACTGCCAGGGAGGTTGGTGAGGAGAGCTGAGTTGCATGAGCTGGATGAAAGGAAACTATGTTTAGTGAATAACTAAGCTGTAACATCAGAACCTCCCCTAGAAGTTCCAAATTGCATCTTTCTTTCCAAAGAGTACAGGCACCACCCCATCCTCCAGGGAAGGAACCAAATGCCCATCTCAAATTTCATGATCTCTAAAGGGAGGGGGTGCAGTTCTCTCTATCAGATCTGGAATGAGGTTCCTTGTGGTCCAGTGACCTGTGAACTAAAAGGACTAATTGGTTCTTGTTCCGCAGATAACAGTGGGGGGAGGGAATGGGAACAACTTTCGGAAGGATTTAGGAGAGAAACAGAGCAGTTGCTAATCTGGAGCAATGATGAATCTTCCTGATTAGACATTTGAAAGACCCAGGGATTATTTCAAGGCTTAAGCAGTGAAACGTAGGTTTCATTTTGTCCAACCAGGTTCGTACTCATTCGTCAGATTCTTATGAGGCTTCTGTTCCTTCTTTCTTATCCTTCTTCTCCTTCTTCTTCTTCCTTTTCCCCTTCTTCTCCTCCTTCCCCTCCTCCTCCTCCTTTTTTGGAGGATATACTAATTACCCCATCCAAAGTTCTTATCTACTGATGGATACTTGGGTTGCTTCTAACTCTTGGCTATTGTAAATAATGCAGCAATGAACAAAGGGGTACAGATATTCTTTCAAATTGGTGTTTCGGGGTGGGGGGGCTTTGGATATATTCCTATAAATGGAATTACTGGGTCATAAGGCAATCCATGTTTTATTTTCTGAGGCAACTCCACACTGCTTTCCACAGTGGCTGCACCAATCTGAATTCCCACCAACAGTGCATGAGTGTTCCCTTTTCTCCACATCCTCACCAGCACTTGTTGTTTGTTGATTTATTCATGACAGCCGTTGGGACAGGTGTAAGGTTATCTCATTGTGGTTTTAACTGGCATTTCTCTGATGATTAGTGACATTGAACATTTTTTCATATGTCTATTGGCCATCTCTATGTCCTCTTTGGAAAAGTGTCTATTCAGGTTCTTTGCCCATCATTTAATTGGATTGTTTGTTTTGTGGTACATTTAAACAATGAAATACTAATCAGCCATAAAAAAAAAAAGAAGAAGGAAATCTTACCCTTGTGACAACATGGATGGACGTGGAGAGCATTATGTTAAGTGAAAAAGCCAGTGAGAGAAAGACAAGTACCACATGTTTTCACTCACATGTAGAATCTAATGAATAAAATAAACTAACAAACAAAACAGAGCCAGACTCATAAGAATCAAACTTACAGCCATCAAAGGAAAGGGATGTCACAGGGCTGGGTGAGAAAGTGAAGAAATTAAGCAAAAAAAGTAAAAGAAAAACCTCCTAGACACAGAGTGGGAGGTAGAAGAAGGACAGAGGGATAAATGGTGATGGCAGGAGACTTGACTTGGGGCGGTGAACGAACAATACAATCTACAGATGATGTGTTATAGACTTGTACACCTGAATCCTGTGTAACTTTAACCAATGTCACCCCAACAAATTTACCTGTAAAAAATTATTTTCTAGATGCTGCCCTTCT
Source organism: Tonatia bakeri (assembly GCA_004024845.1). Taxonomy (NCBI): domain Eukaryota; kingdom Metazoa; phylum Chordata; class Mammalia; order Chiroptera; family Phyllostomidae; genus Tonatia; species Tonatia bakeri. The sequence goes on from PVIA01006806.1 coordinate 30,696, forward strand.
CAATTAATTTCCCTGCGACTGCCTTGTGACCATCTGAAAAGAAGGAAGTGTGGCCCAAAGGTAACGTGCTGTTCGATGCTGGACTGCTTCAGTGGAGTGAGAAATCTATTACTCCTGCTGTTCAAAACCTTTTTCAGTTTTTCTTTACTATTTGGACGCAGAGGTAATAACTTTCCAGCCCTATAAACCCTCCATACCTGAATCTCTGTTTTTGTGATCTCTGCTTATACCCTGGTGTAAACTCATTTCTATAGTAATACCTTTTCCCACTCCTTACATTGTGTTTTTCTCGCCCTTTGAAAAAAATCTCTTCTCTCCAGTACTTAATTAAATTCCACTCTTTTTTTCTTTCAGTGCTCTGATTGTTTACTGCTATGAAGTTTATCTCTGTAGAGCTAAATCTGTGTCACATATTTTTTATAATTAATATGTTATCACTTTTAATTTTCTGAATGTTTTAACCAAGAGGAAATCAAAAACAGAAAACATTTAAACATGTGCAAGTGATTAGATATTTGTTTACTTCCAATTTTGCTTTTATTTTTTCATTTTATTATAATTTACTCACCTTAGTTTTTATTATTTCAATTTTTAAATATATTTTTACTTTTATTTTTTGCTGTTTTAAGTTCATTATTTCTGCAAATGGAACAAATACACTTGCAAAGAGGATGCACTTTCTGTTGAATACAATATTTAGTACCAGCCTTTATATAAAGCTATTTCATTCAGGTTTTATTTTTCTTCTCAATTAATGTTTCTGTCAATAGGACTCTGTCTCTAAGTGATTTTTAGAAAGATGTATAAATGTTATAAGTTATTGACTAACTATAAGTACATTTCCATTTCCTTTACATGTATATGATTTGTGCTGCTTCAAACTTCCGTGGTCATACAAAACAGTCTACAGACACTGCTCCAGGTAATTATGAAAATGTTAATGGTTTCAGTGACCAGGTTTTTCTGGCTGGACATTTATGCAAGCATTTCTACATCATAGGGATCTAAAAATGTCATCATGATATAACCGCTTTGGTGCTTTTCTCTATTTATCCATTATTTTTTATCCCATCGTATTTATCTTGTTATTCTTATTGTATATAGTTACACAGGGTTTCTCTCTTATGACTGTCTTTGATATCAGTGAATCTGATTTCAAAAATATTTTCCTATATCCATCTGCTTTTAATATGGATTTTCATTTCCATAGTGGTTTTCTTATTTTCTACTTTTACTTTCTTATTTCAGCTCCTTTAAAGTTCTAATTCTTTGCCCTGGCTGGCGTAGCTCAGTGGAATGGGCACGGGCTGTGAACCAAAGCATCGCAAGTTCAATTCCCAGTCAGGGCACATGTCTGGATTGTGGGCCAGGTCCCCAGTGGGGGCCACATGAGAAACAACCGCACATTGATGTTTCTCTCTCTCTTTCTCCCTCCTTTCCCTTCTCTAAAAATAAATAAATAAAATCTTTAAAAAAATCAAATTCTACTTAATCACATTATTTTTATATTTATTTTAATGATATATCTTTAAATAATTCATGTATTTAATTGTTTAATCATGTAAAAAAGCTGTCTTATTCAAACTTTTCTTGTTTCCTGATGCCACTGCTAGTTTTGTACCATCTTTCTTTTTTGAAAGCTTTTTTAAATTTTTTAAGTATCCATGCACAGATCTCTTTTTGGATTTGTTCTATTTGTAGTTCATCATCAAATTACCATAAATCTGTCTAAAGTTTCTACTTGCATAAGAGTGGTCTGGCAGTCTCTGTCTCAGGTCTTGTCCATTTATTTAATTGTCTGTTTTATTATTCCCATAGAACTTAAATTACAGGTTGGACTATTGATAGTTTTAAGTCTTTCAGTTCTTTGGCTACTTGGGGACAACTGGGGCCAGTGGGTTCAAGAATAACTGAGCAGCCTGCTTCAGTCATTCCACATAGACAAATGTGTTCTGCCAAATTCGGTAAATTCATCTTCAGACTGAAGCTATTGCTCGCTACCCAGCAGCTCTCTCTGATGGAACACCCTTCAGTGGTACAGCCCCAGACCTCACAGCAAAGACCTGGAACACACTCATTTCTGTTTTATATTTGCATGTTAACTTATCTCTGCTTAAGAACGTCATTCAGTAGCTACAAAGCTGATTTCTATGTTGATGCTTCCCCTGAAGTGTTTTTGCATCAGCATAGGTCTTGACCATTTTTTTCAGCTCAAAGCAAGTAAAAACGGCATGTCCTTCACTAAGCCTTCTTTTCCATGATGTCTTATAGTGAGGAATTGGGTACTATACCCTCTTGGTCATGTCCAAATCCTCATCTTTCCAAATGAAGATTTCTTGTTTAGGGCCCTTTAAGATCCTCCGACTTAATGAAAGAAATTTGCCATTTGTGTTGTTTCTGCGAAGATATGCATTAGTTCTTGTTGCCCTATTTCATTTAGGCTCATGCTATCACTCTTAAAAGATATTATTTGCTTTGGTAGTGTGGCTCTTTCCTACTTTACAGTTAAGGTTAATTTTCATTGTTTTTGATCATTTAGGTAATTTCAGGCAGAAATGTATGTAAAAACAACTTCAATCTCTTCTTTTACCAGAACAACACAGTGTGCTATCTAAGCCTTGGCTTTTCTAAAAATATCTTTTTTGTTGCTTTCGGGCATAAAAGATTATAATCATTCTTCCAGATTTGAATGTGGGCAGAGAAATCTATGGGTGTGTTTGCTGTGTGAAACCTATTTTTTTTTTCTTTCTGAAGTTCCAGAGATCTAGATACTTTCAAAGTTTGCAGTTCACGAATTGTGAGGACATATTGCAGCTCGAGGACATGTGGCTGAGCATCCCCTCCTCTCCCCTGAAACACAGAGTGAGAGAGAACTTGCATTTATGAATAAAATCATGGAAGTCACCAGGTCGACAGCCACTCCAAGAATCCGGGCCACATACAGAGTGTGTAGATCAGAGTAAGGCACTTGAGGCCAACATGCTAATTCAATGCCGTGCCTTAGGTGAGACCATACAAGTGGAGCCGTCTCAGCAGCGGCGCTCATACCCCACGAGGGGTGCTCTATCAAGTTGGCAGGTGACAGCACAATAAATTGGACTGATTTTTGTAATAGGAAATAGCTCTTTTCCGTGACAAGAGGTGGCCTAGATATCTTAGAGACACAGTCAAGGGAGTGGCCCCAGTAAACTGTCACAAGGTAAGTTCCATCTCAGAGGGAACAATGCTATTCTGATACCAGGAGACCTGAGGATGTGAACTCCGAAATCTGGCATAACACTTCACAAATTAACCCCTAGGTGTGCAGGCAAATGCACACCTAAAAACGGGAAAAATGAGGCCATGAAAACATGTAATTTTCTATCTGGAGTTGCCCATATTTCCGACACCTTCTCTGAAAAGATTGTTTTTTAAAAATTGATTAAATTTTTGAATCTTCAGAACAAAATAGTTCATCAGGAACCAGGAAAACAAAACTCAGGGAAAAAAAAGCAAAGATTTATCTTCCTGAAGGGGTTGTAGAGGCTTACTACTCCTCTCTCCACCATCCTTGATTTCTTCATTGAATAGGCAAGTGCCAAGTGGGTGCTGAAACATAGCATACACTATTTCTTGGTTGGAGCTCAGTCTCACCCTGGGTGTGGTACAACTTCTCCAAATGAATTCTCCCAGCCAGTTACAAGTGAATAGCTGGAGACAGCAGACCTTCCCCCAACACAATGGAAACAGAGAAAACAAATTTCACCTTTATGGGTGGGTACCTACAAGAAAGGAAAAGCAGCAGGATATAGGGTCACAGGTGGGCAATGATTTTCCATATATTTCCAGGTCCCAATATAGGACAAAAGGGTTTCCAGACTGCTATTGGTCTTTGTAGCCTCTCTTTTATTGAAGAAGAGGGAAAAGGGACATAGAGAATGGCAGAAACTATTCCAAAGTGCTTCACTAAAATACCATATGATCGCACATTTAAGTGAAACCTAATTGAGAAAACAAACAAGCAAGCAAAATATAACCAGAGATTGAAATTAAGAACAATCTGACAGTAACCAGAGGGAAGGTGAGAGGAGATAGTGGGGGTCGGGGGAAAGAGGAAGGGTTTTCAGGAACATCTATAAAGGACACATGGACAAAATCAAGAGGGGGGTGGGATCAGGGGAGGGAGGTGGGGATGGCTGGGGTGGGAGGTAAATGCAGACAACTGTACTTGAACAACCATAAAATAATTTAAAAAAAATAAAATCTGATTCTCACATTGAAAAAAAATGACAGCGGTGTTGGTTGGTTTTCTTATTTTATAGAACCATTCAGAAACATGATGACTGGAGCTAGTACACTTCCCTCTACCATCTTAGAGAGAGTCTTGAACTTCAAGTACTCAAGCACATAAAAATAACAGATCACCTACAAAGAGGGCAAATCTGCCTTCCCATCCAATGCGCAACTGAATTATTTGTGTTTCTATAATGTGTGGCTCAGTTAAATTAATCTATATATCAAATCCTTGGGAAGGAGGGAAGAAACAGAAAATAGAGTGCTCTATTGTCGTTGAATATTATGCTTGCCCCATTTCCTTCCGTGAAGAGAAGCAAGGTAAGATCATGTAAGCCTGGGTGGTATCCTCACTTTCAAAAAGATACAGCAAACTTATACGTCTTACACTATTTTATGTAGTATCTTTTTGTCAAGTTAAAGGTAAACTACCATTAATTTGACTAATTTTACTAACAGTTCTCAGCATTGAGCAGAATCTGCATCGCCAGTCACTATTCTAATGACATAATTTCATACCAACAAAACATATCGGTTCTCAACACCAGACAGGTAACAAGTCACTCAGTTCAAAGATGTTGGACACTCTACACAGGGAATAAGTGGGGCCAAAAACACTGGCAGCATCAGAAATAGGCTTTTCATTAGTGATTTGTGATAACAGGTCCTAGGTATTCATAAATCATATGAAAGCTCAGCAAAATATAAGTGAAAGGTAAACAAGTGTCACTCTTTCCAGCAACCCAGTAGGACATAGCTAAGAAGGCATTTTTTGTATTTATAGATGAAAGTAAATTAGCTATAATAAGCTGCTAACTGGGCATTACCTGAAGGCTGGAAGCGCTGCTACCACTGGGGAATGCAAGGGTATTTAAACGAGTATCTCCAGATCCACTGTAGCAACTCCCAGCCCAAGGGCTATTGTATTTCTTGTTGTACATGTGGATGTAAAAGAAAAGAACATAATGAACTGAAGTGTTCTCCCCCACCTAAGGAACTTGACCTCCTTAGTGGTAAAGGAAAGAAAAAGAAGAAGAAAAAAATAAAATAAAAAACAGCTGTTTGGCCTAAAGGAAGAAAAGGATTCCCCAATGACAAATTTATAATCAAGAGGAAATCAGGTCCAAAGAAATGAAATGAAGGCAGCCAATGTGATTATCTCTAAATTTTTTAAAAAATAGTTTGGGTATCAAACGACAGGAAAGAAAAATGTCTTCAAAGAATCGAACTTCACAGTAAATCTCCCAAAGGAACAAGAGTAGGGGAGCAAACTATAATACATATATGTATACAGTGCATTTCTGATTTTTCTTTAAAGCTGTTACAAAGTTCAAGCTTATCTTTAGCATATACTTATCATAACGACATCAAAGGTGGGCTGATGCTAAGCCCTAACTCTAGCCATACCACAACCTGCATTTCGAATCGCATATGTCCTATAGCAAGGAATAAACATTTCTGGGATGATTGGTAAATGGAATAAAAAAACCATAGATTAATAATATAAATCTTATTTCTTTGGCAATTAAATTAAAACCGAAGCATATGGAGGAATCAAGAGTCAGAAGTGCTCATGAAACCTGGGTCTGCATGGATCAACTCAATCCATGCGAAACCTGCAAACTGACTTTCTTCAGGCACAAAAACATGATCCTATATGAGTGACACAGATATTTTCAATGTGCTGCTCTTTGCTCCTGCAAGGAACAGCCTAAAACCCTCATAACATGTGCCAGGTGCCTGTGCTATGCTCGCAATCCTGTCATTAACTTGTCCCTTCACCTGCCGCAACTTGTGCTTCCTTCTCAACCAAAAGGAAATTTTGCCAAACTATGCTGTCAAAGGAGTAGCTTGAAGGCATACGTAAGTCATAGGATAAAAACTTTTGAGATTATTTTCTCTAAAAAAAATATTCAATTTTTTTTCAGTTAGAAAAGAGTTCCAACTTGTTAAGATTTCCTTTAGTTAACCTCTTCATGCTTTAATAGTATAACCAGTGCTTGATGCTCCATAACGATATTCACAAATATACAATAAAAAGCTCACATTTAGGAAATTAATAAATTACAGGGAAAATCACTTTCAAATATTTATGCTATTGCCAATGGCCATAATAACACACACACAAAATGGAAAATAACTGGGCCTTTTTTCCCAACCTATCCTACTCATACTGAAAGAAAAAAGAATGATCACCACATCCCAACTCAATAGAAAAACAGAATTGCAGATGTTGTGGCTCCCAACCAGAAGAGGCCGGACCTCTGAGCAAGGGAACTCTCTGGTGGCCAGAATCGCTGAACACACATCCTGAAACCAAGAGACACTAAAGCTTAATGAGAACTCTGGAATGCCCGGAGGAGCCAAACAAAGCTTTCCAAATTGAAAAGTCACAGAATTTTCTCCATTTGCTTTTCTAAAACGTTATTATGCATTACAGAATTGGGAGTCTTTCTGGCTACGCTGGGGAAAAAATAGCAAATAATTTTTTAAGACAACTGAAAGAAAGTTGCTTTTCTTTCATAGCACTGACTGGAATGAATGTGCATAAACAAACCCAGGGAGAGAGCGTCCTAGGGGCTGTTACAGATGGTGCATACAGGAGAGATTTTATCTAAATGAGAATCTCAAAGGAAAACTTGACCACGCTCATAACAAATTAGCCACAAACACAATAAGCTGTACAGACGGCTCTTCTGGGTCGTGTTCTGCCAGCCACAGAGGATGAGGAGCACTTTTTGAAATTTATAAAAGAGTTTTAACCTACAACCAGGGGCTTTACTAAATGTTCTTACATATATTCAGATTTTCTGCTTTTTGAAGACACCAGTTCCAAAATGTTTCCAACTGAATTTATGTTGCCTTTTTTCAAGCATAATTTATTTATTTGCCTGTGCTGATTAAGCAAATATATTGCAGGTATAGATACATATGTATGTATACAAATACAGCCTCAGACCTCCATACAATGAACAGCATCATAACATTCAGTTGATAGGATTCCAGCTAAATGTGAAAACACTTGATTTGACATTTTAGATTTTCCACTCTCATCAATAAACACCAAGTGTTCCTTATGTATTTCTTAGTCCTGAAAATAGCTTGCAAGGACTTACCCTCTTCCTGATTGTTTCCTTACATATCACCTCAAATTCTGGGAATGCACGTGTGGATGTAATTATAACAAATCTTTAACAGGTTCAAAAGGATTTCATTACATTTTTAACTGAACTGATTTTAAGAGGAATCTAATTTCTCTCCCATCCCTGAGGTAATGTAAGGAAATTTTACAAAGACTTCAGCATTTTGTTTTAACCAAGTCAAACAGTTGTTTCGACAGAAGCTAATAACATCTTGAGCTCTGTCAATCAAATGGGCCTTCTGAAATGAGGAAGCTGAGGACCCCTCTCTGCTCTGCTGACATCACTGTTGAACCCAATGCCCATTCTGGGGACTGTGCTTTCAGAGGGACACCAATGAATGGGAATTTTTCCAGAAAAGAGTGATATATTTGATAAAGGAATTCAAATCATGCTCAAGGGGAACCATAGGATCAGCCATCCCAAAGAACCTGGTAGGCACAACTATTCTATATATCTGTGAATAAATTCAAGTAAGATTATGCATAACATTCTTATCTAATGTATGTAAAGAACATTGAAGTGAAAAGTTCCACTTTTTTAAAATTTTTAAATTGATTTTAGGCAAAGAGGAAGAGAAAAGAGAAAGAGAGAGAGGGAAGGAGGGAGGGAGAAAGAGAAAGATTTGTTTTTCCAGTTATTTATATATTTATTGGTTGATGCTTATATGTGCCCTGACCAGGGATTGAACCTGTAACCTCAGCATATTGGATGATGTTCTAACCAACTGAGCTACCTGGCCAGGGCCCCATGATTTGTTATTTACGTTAAAAGTCAAAATCTAATGACCTAGTAAGTCAAATCTGAATTCATAATCAAATTATATTGCATATAAATAAATGCATGTTATAGTATCATTATTTTTGGTAGGATTTTTTTCTATATATATAAAACATAATTTTAATACTCTTATTATAGAAAATTTAACTTTTTACAGGAGTTCAGGCTTTCTATAGTCTATTGGTGCCTATATTTTACAAAGCAAAATCTACTTTTAGAATATAACTAAAAAAAGCGATTTTATCATATGGGGAAAAATAAATATTTCAAGCAAGGAGTATGAGAGTGAAGTTGGAATGATGGTAGATTTCAGGATCTTATCCAGAAAAAGACAGGCAGGATATATAGATATATAGATAGACACAGATATATATAAACACATATACGTATATAGAGATACATAGGTAGATACAGATAGATGTAGAGATATCTATATATTATATATGTCTACATGTAGGCAGATATCTATATATAATACATAAAGAAAATGATATTAATGAAAACACTTCTCCCCAATTTTAAAATCTAAGGCAAATAACCCAATGTTTTCAGAATTACAATATTCTGCTAGAATACAGTTGGAACATCCCCTAAAGTCTCTCAGGGAGAACTCGCCATTCCAAGAAAACACATTTTCTCCCCTACATCACAAACTTACCATGCTTTTTCTCAAACAGAACAGCTGGCCCCTTCTCTCAAATATTGACCCTTTGCTCCTCAGCTGGAGTCCTACCGTCCTGGTGAAGACACACCTCCATCATTGAAGAGGAGCGCATATTTTCATTTAAGGAAAAGAGGAAGGAACTACTTCATTTGGAAATAAGAAATGTCACATTACCAAAACGAGAAGATTATAAACGATGATTATAATGGAGAGTTCGATATAGGCCAAGCCCTGTGTTTCGCCCTCCTCCTAGCTTGATTGGCAGAATAAATCTTTCCTCTTGAACAAAAATTCACTCAGAACTGATTGCCTAAAGCTCTGAGTGTAGCCAAGAACTTCCTCTGGTCACATTTGCCAATGTCTACATGAAAGCTATTTGTATCATAACTTCTTTAAAGTAAAACATAAATGACATTCTCTTACTGGATGCATTCACTGTAAAGGCAGGATTCAGTGATGATTTGAATGACATATGTTCTATTGTCATTGCAAACATGAATTTATTGTGTGTTTATAGATTTATTTCCTAAGAATGAAAGGTTTTTAGGCTCCTTTCATTCAAAAACCACAGGCTAGTAAGCTTTCTATACAAGAGCAAGCTATTGCTAAAGGAGAAAAAAATGTTCTGGAACTGAAAAATGGTGCAGATATTTGGAAATATTTAAATAAGTAATGAACCATGGAAAATGATTTCTAAAGTGAAAAAATGGAGAAATTAATTAATGAACACTAGGAAACACATCTTTATAGATGACCCCTAGAGTGCTCTCATCCGAGTTGTAAATCAAAGTGTAGCAAACCCTGAAAATCTTGTCTGTAGTTCATTAAAAGTCATAAGGCCCATCAGAGACCAATTAGCAGTTCCAGAACATTTCTAGTTGCGTCTCTAAGCAGAGAGAGAGAATTAATTGTTCCTTCATGTATAAACCACTATTTTGAAGGGAGAGGGTACTGTTTGATCAAAGTTCTCACTAGAAAAATTATCTTACCACTTCATTGTTAGGTGTGTGGTCTAGGTTCTTGTTTTTAAATATGTTTTCATATCAGTATTCTCCCAAATTTTCTTTTAAATAACTTAAAGCATTGCATGTTTGTCCCTGTTGTGAACCTTGCCATCATCCACACTGAAGAGGAGTATGATGAAAAAGAGACTGAGGCACTGAGAGAGGCCCCTGATGTTACTGCCCTAAAATGTTACTGCTTCTCACGCCATATCCTCTGCCCTCCAGACTTCCCAACCAATCCTAGGGTGAGAAAACCAACGATCTGGTGATAATTCATAAATCTACATCCACAGCCCCACATTTTCTCCTGAGCTCCCAACCCTTACTTTCAACTACACACAACCCATCTATTCCACAGGCATCTCAAAGTCACCTTGTCCAAATACACACCCATTACTTTTTCCCATTAGTCTGTTCTACTACAGTAAACCCTACACCAGCAAGTAGCACCAGCTTCTATCCCATTGCACGGTCTGCTGATCTGGGTACATTACTAACCACCGCCACCACCACCACCACCCCCCACACAGTCGTCCACTTACTTATCGCCACTATCACTTCCCTAATCCTTTTGCCTAAACTTTTATTTTCACATTTCCCTAAATATGCACCCTGTTTCCTTCCAGCCTATCATCCATATTACAGTATAATCTTTCTAGAATTATTTCTCAATAGGTTATGATGCTTCAGTAACATCTTTCTTTGCCATTTGAGAAATTTCAAACCCCTCGACCTGGTTTAACAATGGGTTTATGGTCAGAGCCCAGACTTCCTTTGCCACTTGTCTCTACAACCTTCTCCCTACAAAGTTTGACCCTCACCACACCGACCTTTCTCCGGGCCCTTGGAATTACCATACAGCTTCCAAGTCTGTTTCTCCATATTGCCCTCTGATGAAATGTTCATGGCCCATTGCTTATGCAGCTAATTCCTCCAGGTTTCAGTGGAGCAGTTTTCCTGCCAGAATCTTACCTGATCCCCCTAACTTAGCTGTTCATATCACCATGCATATAACACTCTGTTAGAATTCAGTTTGTTTATCCAAGAGTGGCTTATAGACTCAGAAAGGAGAGGGTACGTGTCTTTCTTCAGTATCATGGCACTGCCCCCACCCCCCACCCAGCTCCTAGAAGCCAGAGTTCTTGTCTCTTGGTAGCTGTTTGATGCATGTGGTCCAAATAGATGAAATTTTCCGAGCAGACAAAATGCAGAATATGCATTTTAGTTCTGACTATTGTATTAGTAGGTTAGTTAATTAAATTCAGGATAAAATAAGACTGTTTTTAAAGATACAGACAGCAGATTTTCAAAATAGATTTACGCGGTTTTGGTTTTTGTTTCTCTTTCTGGAGAGAAATATCAATGTATGGTTGCCCCTCATGTGTCCCCCAATGGGGACCTGGCCCACAACTCAAGCATGTGCCCTGACTGGGAATTGAACCAGTGACACTTTGATTCACAGGCAGACTAAATCCACTGAGCCACACCAGCCAGGGTAATGTGGTTTTTAATCAGCATCCTCCCATGGCAACTTAGAAAGGTCAGATAACAATTGGTAAAAGGCTCTTCCACATCAGAACTGAGAATATCTCAAAGAAATGTCTTTCATCTCCTTAGCTGTCATTGTCCCCGTCTTAACAGAGACATTAAAATGCATTTTAATTACATTTACATTTCTTTCTGTCAACTAACTGGTTAGTTTGCTATTGTTATTCCCGCTTAGACTCTTTGCCTGGTAAAGACCGACGGACTCAGCCCTCCACCTCTGGAGATCTGGAACCAGTTTCCTAGCAGTTCACTGGGGCAGAGCCAGAGTCATCCACATGCCCGTGACAGAAGCAGCAGTAGCTGTGTGATTTACAGTTGTGTTAGTGCTAATTCACTGATGGAACCGGAGGTCGGACTTAACTTTTCTCTGGAAAATACTGAGTCTGATCTAACAGTCAAGCCTGCTACAATCACGTATCCCTACGCCATATTTCAAGCCCTTTTACTAACATCAAAATCTGGGTAAAGCTATTCAAAGCAACACACTGAAGCGAATGACTGGAACAGCGGCCTCTGGCAATAAGGGGATTTTAACTTTATTTTTCCTCTCTGGTTATTACAGATTCATTTATAGGATGTTCATAACTGATTATAAGCTGATTTTCAGTGTATCTTTCTTCTCAGACAGAGATACAGATATACAGATTTGATGCTGAGAAATGGAAATAGGTATATAGATAAATACAGAAATAAATATAGAAATACAAATACAGCAATGACCTAGATGTAGACATAGATATCAATCTAAAATGTTTTTTTCTTTATTTTCCTCAGTTTCCCTAAACTGTCACAGTGCTTAGTGGTATGCTTTACTTATATTTACTGGTGTACTTAAAGTTTTTCTTTCCAAGTTAATTTAATATTAAAAATCATTACTCCTTTGAGAATTTATATATTTTTAATTCATCACAGATACAAATTTTAAAAATGGTTTAGAAAATCTCAATGCAAAACCTTATATACAATTTTTGCTTTTGAGGTAACAGTTTCCAAAAATAATGCTTTTTTCAAAATGGGGCCTAGGCCCTTAATTTGTAGTATTGAGGTTGTTTGGGTTTTCCTTCAGAAATAGCAAGGCAAGCCTGCAGTTCCTTTCCGTAATGTTCACTTACATAGAAAGAGAGGCAAATATATATTTTAGTGACCTGGACTTTTACAAGAGCTCATTAGCGCCAGTTAGCATGTAATAGATATTTTGGCTAAAGAAGTTTATGGGTTTTACAAATAATTTCTTCCTCCCACACACCAAATTTAACAGTTTTATAGTCCTTTACAACTTCCACCCCATTCATGCACCTCGTCATTATACCAAGAGCCAAATTTTAATGATTTTTGTTGCCTCTAGCACAGAATGCACGTTCAGAAATGATGCACCCCAAACTCTGATTAAATGCCAAACGTTGCTGATGAAAACCAGGCCCACTGAGCAAGCAATAATGATGAGTGAGATTTCATGCTGTTTTACTGCCAACAGACCATCAGAAAGGGAGTTCAGTTCATATAAAAACAGTCCCCTACCAAACAAGGCAGGATGGCTAGAAGCCTTGGTAAACATGTAAATGAACTTGATAACCCTCTCTCTTTGGAGAATTCATGTAAAATACTCTCCTGCTTGCTTTATTTGGCTTGATTTAAAATGTCGGGGGATTTGCAATGAGACCAATGGCATCTAAACTCTTAAATTAACTAAATGTGCATTACGATGGCTGACTAGGACCTGAAGTAAGATACGCACTGACTCTTGAGGAAACCTGAGATACATACAAGAGACTCTAATGTTTTACTAAGAATAACTGGTAAGGTAGCTAAAAGGAAACATTTTAGGTTTCCGCAACTACTGGGCAGAACCATTCTAAAAACAAAGAATTAGCACCATGAAGAATTTTTGTATCTTATCATAATTAACAAGGTGTGATGATGTGGTATTAATAACAATAAATGATATTTGTTCACCACCTGGTATTTGCTGGACCCAGTACTAATACAGTCTTTAAACATACGAATTCATATAACTTTTATGATATTTTAGTGGAAAGAATATTGTTCACATTTTACAGATGTGAAGACTAAAGATAAGAAAGATTAAATACCTTGGACAAGGTCAGTCACAGGAGCTTTGGATACAGAGCCAAAGTTCAAATCTTGGCATATTGGATCCAAGTTCTCACTATACAGCGTATAACACACAAGCGCACACACAATTTATATTGTATTCATTTCCTTTCAAATTCAAACCATTGCTTACATAAACCATCTGAGTTTTTTCGGACCCCCCTTCCTGCATTCCATTACACATGAAATAATGAAGGGCAACACTGCATGATTTGTAAGTCAGTTAATGAAAGGTGACTGTGCCGTCCACACTTAGTTGTCTGCTTCAAGGCTGAGATGGTTCTAGAGGAAATGAGACAACAAAGTTCTGAATTTGAGCCCCTACAAACTTCATTTTATACATGGACATCCACCACTTATCCTCAAAAATGTGTTTGGCCTTCTTCAGTCTTCCGTCGAGATGCCCTTCAGGGCAACTCAGCTTCACCAGGTTGCACAATGGCCAAACCTTGTTGACATTTCTGTATAACTTTCCAACAATGCACTGTATGTCTCATTCTCTGTGTGTCATTCGCTCATGTCTTCATAAAAAAAATGTCCTGTCTATTAAAACTCATGTATATTCTATTTTTTCCAGTGAGAGGAAGGTGTATTGCCTTCCAACAGTGGAAGTATTCCAACAGTGCTAGTGATAACCAACGGTGCTAGTAATAACTACAAATCATTTGGGTCAGTACTTTCCCTCATCAAAACCTTGCTCTTTTTTCTGCCGTCTAATATAGTCTCTAATTTCCACATTTTGTCTACCCTTCTTTCTTCTAACTGGCTCGTACATTCAATGCCTGACTGACTGGGATTCTGCTTTACCTCTGATATTCAGAATGTCGGCTTACGGAGCACACGCATGCGTGCAACTGCACACACACATCTCTGGATGCTTCTTGTGTGAACAGCCTCTGCCCACTTCTGCCTGCTCCTTGAATGCCACACTTAGTCTGATAGCCAGTCTCGTGCTTCCATGACAACGCAGCTCACTCTAGAATCTATTTCTGCTACATCTCATTATACCTTGACAGAGCAATGAAAAACAAATTAATATTTCTTTATAAAATAGTTGTGTGGAACACTGTCATATTCTTGAAATGCTTATCTTCATTTGTATCATTTCACAAATATAAATAAACAATGGCATCAAATACTGAGTCTGAGACCCAGGAAAAATATTCGTAATTTGACTAATTGATCTTCAGTTCCAGAATAAAGGACATACTAGATTCACTTGATTCTGTTGTTTGATCCTGTACTTTAAATATATACCTACAAGAAGTTATTTGAACATAACCTATTTTTTAAATGCTAAAGCTGTGAAAAAAATTGATCATCACTGTTAATAAAGTGAATAAAAGGTAATAGTACTACAAAAAAGCAGTTTATTAAATTAAAATTTCTAATGAAAGTGAAGAACATGTTGATGGACATACTTGCAATCTGAAGGAAAATTCTTAGGTGAATACAATCAAAAATGGAATAACAAAATATGTAAATTTTAACTTCCTGGCGAAATCAGAAAGAAAATTAAAAGATGAGAATAATTGCAGTAAACAATTATTAAAAAGGTATCATTGTTATTTTGAGGGGAAAGGTTAAAATAAGATAGAATGGAAGTAAATAAAATAACTGTAATACTAGTATTAGAATAAAATTAAGAGTGTTAACATTAACAACATAACATTTAAGACAAATCTTTGAAACACTCCAAGAGGTAATAATTTTTTTGCTTTCAAAAATTGTAAGAAAATAAATTCAATATAAATATTTTAAAAGCAAAATGATCAAAAAATGATTTTTTGCAGAATGTAAGGTTTGAGCTCAACTTTGAAAATATGCATAAGTGAGATAGAAAATTGTAAAAAAAAAAAACAGGAGAGAAGAATAAAAAGTATCATTGTTCCAATATAGCAATGCCCAGTCTCCTAGGGTAGCAAACACTAGAACCAAGAGTTCATTTCAGTAGCAAATAGAGTGATCATAAGATGGATAATGGAGTGTTTTGAAAGGAAATACGGCACAATGTTGAGTTTTATATGAAGTCAGGAAATGCTTAAATATTTGAGTTTATTTATGTTATCCTGAAAGCAAATACGAGGTGTCTGGGTCAGGGACTGTTATTCCTAACAGCAGTAACTACGTTGGTTTCCCCATGCCCATTTTCTCCCCTTCAGGATGGTGGGGAAGGATCAGATGGATCCTATGTGTGTACAAAGGGGGTTTCTTATACCACGGAAGAGGACGTCCAGCACTATTAATTGGAAAACTTGTACAAGTGATCTAGTGCCTCCTCTCCCTCCGAAGAGAGGGAAAGAAACCTTTGTTCCCAAATGTTTTACAGTTCTTTTGGAATGTGAACAGATGGCTCCATGACTCCAGGTTTTACCCCCCTTTAAAAAGCAAACACACTTGGAAATAAATCCTAAGGCTCTTTAAAGGTTTCTCATTATCTGTTCAGTCATCTTTTATTTCCATTAACTGAGGCTTGTCCCTTAACCCCAGTTCCCGGTTCCTTCGCTCAGAAATCCCTAAATATAAAAATGTGCCCTCCCTGAGTTTGAATCATGGGTCTCTCATTTACCAACTGAGTGCTTTTGCACAGTGATTCAATATCACTGAAGCTCAGTTTCTTCAGTTGTAAAATTTAAAACAAAACTAAAGCTGTGACAAACGTTATTGTGGAGTGTAAATTGGATAATGCATGCCAAAAAGGAAAACACGGCCTGGCTCTGGATTAAGGGTTTAATTCCTGTCAGTTACAATTGTTTGTGTTTTGAAATCTAGGAAAAAAAAACTCTGAATTTTCTATAGTTTAAACATGAGGGTATGCAAAATTGTTAAAACTGAGGCTGAAAATGGTGTTTAAGCCCAGTCATTAAAAGCAGTCTCTGAAATGATCCAACCTTGGTTTCGGGTTTGAATTCCAGCTCTGCATTTTACGGACCATATAAACTCGGATGTATCTAAACCTTATTTTCCTAATGTTTAAACGGTTGTTAATGATATTAATTCATTATATTATTACAAGAACTAAAGGAGTCAGCGTACAAAATACATAAAATCTGGTATACATTACGCTTTCGGTATATGGCAATCATTTTATTGTTGTTATTTTGTTATTGTTATTACTGTAGTAATTCCAGGGAGGTGGGGTTTACAGATAAACTCTAGTCCAGAGGCTGGGCAGTGCACTTGGAGTGGTGACTCAGAGAGTTCGGAGTTTACGGAAAGAGGGCACCAAGCTTGTCTAAAGCTGTATAGGAAATTTCTGACAGCCTCTACTTAACGTTTGTTTCAGGAAACAGCCTCGGTCTTTATAAGGAACGTGCTCATTTGTGTTTTCCCAAATGGAAATGATCTGAGCTTAGTCAGGGTAGAAGGTAGACCAGTAGGTCAACCCCTCTTTCAGTATTATGTTATATTTCCAAAATAATGCAAATGATGACAAAGAGGAAAGGAGCCTATTTACCTTGAGGGAACCAGAGTGAGTGCAGAAAAAGCTGAAGAGGAATTCTGTGTCCTATTTTATGAAGCAATCACATATTTTGCTATTTTCTAAACACAAAGAAATGAATCAAACATCATGAGTGTATAAACTAGAGGAAATTGTTTTATAATGGAGAAAATAAAAGAAATAGAACACATCTGACTTTGCAAAAAGTACAATGGGTATCATATATTCAATTGCTTAGTTATGAATGTAAGTCTCGAAGTCCACACAAGTGAAAAAATTATATTAAAGGCAAAAAATGCAAAGAACAGCAAAAAAGTCATCAAAGCTGGGGAAGGGTGGCAAGAGAGGACTTCAAGGCAGCAATGGGAAGGAAAACAATTCCACTTATTATAATTCTTCCACTTATTATCAAAGATGCTGCTTTGAAAATCATTATTCTCAGTGGAGCATGCTTTTTTATCTGTGCTTTGGTAAATAGGAACACACAAACGGATGATTTTAAACGGTACTTTCCAACTCGTCTCCTAGAGAATCATTTTGTAATAGCTAGAATGCTGCTTTTGTCTTAGAGCCTTTTATTTTAAATTAAATTGAGAACAAATTACACATTACCTCTTCATGGTATCTGTATACTATGCACAGCAGGAAATTCTATAATATGATTCGTTTCCAAGACAATTAAATAGAGCCCTTATTTCAACATTCATATCAATTTCTGTCCTATTGTGAAATTGATTCTGACCTTACCAACCTTAATTGGTCTTCTTCTGATTTGGATCAGTAAATTCAATTCTTAATGTTGTTGAAGGGTTTAAACTGGACTTTCAAAAGCCCCACCATTCATTTGCTTGGCTTTTATAATGAGGGGGAAGATATATATACATATATATATGTGTTTATACATGCATGTACATGTATACATATACATATGCATATATGTATATATACACATATATACATTTACATATATTATACTATATATTAGTACTTAGTAGGGCCTTAGTATATATAATTTGTATAAAACTTATCTTTGGCCTCTCTTATTATTCTACTCTCTTTTCTCTTTTACTACTTCCTTATTGATTGTTTTATATGTTTGTTTGAAAGTCACTTTATTTTGGGCCAAGGTAGACTCTAAACAAATAAATACCAAAGATGTAACATTGTTAAAAGAATAAAATCAAAACATTCACCTTGTTTTTCAAATATACACATAGACACATGTCTTTGCTGCTTTGTGAAATCAGTAATTTGTTGCTCATGAGGTTTAGAACATGTATAGTTTGTAAGTATATAGACTGGTCATATGTTTACATGACCAGTGAATTTATAGATGAAGATATTACCATATTTAAGTTATGTTCATGTTACCTTTTTTAAATTGTTTGTTTAGATTACACTTTGCTCTGAAAGACTCTACCAGACACTAAAACAGAATTCATAACTCAAATACTTCTACTTAAAGATGTGTAACTCTCCAAAGATTCTATGTTTAGAAAATACTTC
Source organism: Tonatia bakeri (assembly GCA_004024845.1). Lineage (NCBI taxonomy): Eukaryota > Metazoa > Chordata > Mammalia > Chiroptera > Phyllostomidae > Tonatia > Tonatia bakeri. Next base: position 49,164 of record PVIA01006806.1, read on the forward strand.
AGCATTGTCCTAAAGCAGTAGCAATAAAAATCACTTTAGAAGGATGCCCCTACCTATCAAATATGACTATCAAAAGATATCCTAATTCTAACCAATCCCCACTTTCTCCTTCTCTGCCACTTTGGTCTAACACACTATCATCTCTTGCCTGGACTTCTACAGTAGCTTTCTAGATAATGTCCTCCTTCCATTCCTTACATTTTTAAAAAGATTTTACTTATTTATTTTTAGAGAGAGGTGAGAGAAGAGAGAAGGAGAGGGAGAGAAGCATCATGCATGAGAGAAACATAGATCGGTTGCCTATCACACACGCCCCAACCAGGGACCAGCCTGCAACCCAGGCATGTGCCCTGACTGGGCAGCCAGCCCACGACCTTTTGCTTTGCAGGCCAAAGCTCAACCAACTGAGCCACACCAGTCGGAGCTTTTTTTCTGGTATTTTAAATCAGTAAATAAGATTGTTTCACATATTTTCCCTGCCCATTACTTAAAACCACCCAAAAGTTCTCCTTACCACTTAAAGTAGAAGGCTAAACCCTCACTGTCTGGGATGAAATAAAACACATTCAATAAGTAATGCGGTAACACCAACCTCCCCACCTCTCACCGAAGCATCAGTCCTGAGGGAAAATTAAGGTACCTGCCACATAAGGGGCTCTAAGAAGCTCAACAATGTGGAAGTATTTAAATATTTAAATAAGTTTGGTTGTATCAGTGCGAATAGGCTAACCCATGGCTTTACTAACTCCTGTAAGTTCTGGCCCAAGATTTGCATTTCAACCTTATATTCCACCCCTTCTCTTTTTCTGCCTACACTTAGGCTATCTTGATCTGAGCAGACAGATCACTTTTGGGTCTCTGCTCTTGCTGTCTCCTTTGCTGGGAAGATTACATTGTACAATGCATCATTTAACAAGTTCTGTGTTCAAAGGCCACTCCTCAGGGAGGACACCTTTGACTCCCTGTCGGTAGGAACATCTCCTCTTTGCTCCATGCCCTCACCTGGCCTTATTTGTCTTCATGGCCCTTACCACTTCCTGAAATTATTTAATGCTCTTACTTGTTTCTGTGCCTCTCCCTCTCCCACTAAATTGTGAAGTCAGACACTTGGCATGTCTTGCTTACTGGGGAATTATTACCACCTATAATCAGTCTTGTCTGTACTTGTGTACAATGGGTAGAAACTTTAGAAACACTTCAAGAATGGTGTGATAGGAGTACGTTGCACCAGCAGTATACATACAGAATGCTTTATCCATGCAGGAGACAGTGATTCCTCTGAAACAAAGCTTCACACGCGGCATCGTGGAAAAAGCTCAGAGCCACAAAGATTAGTTGTAAAACCAGCAAGCCAGATCCAAACCAAGTCAGTTATGAAGGAATTGGCTCCACAAACATACTGCATTTTTAAGAAAATCAATAAAAAACATTTGGAAACCCCTAGATGCTCTTGTGAAATAACCTTTTAAAATTGTGTGTTGAAGATGAATGCATAAAATATATTTATAACTGATGTTAAATATATGGTTTATAGGGTTGCAAAATAATAGATTTAGGACAAAATTTCTAGCATATGTCCAACACAGACATTTTAATATGTACATTTTAAAATCCTCTTTCTCTGTTATTAATTTTAGAAAAGAGTAAAACTGGGATTCAATATATTAAGTAGGAGACATTTAAACATAATATGGTGTAGCCTTGTAAATTTGCTAAACAATTTCCCCAGCTTGCTAATATATGCTCCTACTTCCCCCAAGAAAGCATTATACAATTTTTAAAAGAAATAACCCCTTTACAATTCAGTAAGCCTGAACTAGTACTGAAAATTCCTGGTTTAGATACATCTTGCAGAAATCTCCTAGTAAAATGATATAATATTAAGAGGTACTATCAATTATCAAAATAAAATTTTATAATGTTTTCAGGTCTTAGCCATTGTGAATCTGCATGCTTAAATCAAATGAGCTTAAGAATATTAATCATTAAGATTAACACACTGACAGATCTCAGAGGGGAAAGGGGTGAGGAGGGACAGAAAGAGATTAGTCAAAGAATATGCATGCATATATGCTGGCCACAGACACAGATGACAATGTGGTGAAGGTGTGGGGGGGGGGCAGGGGCTGGGTGGAGAGGAGTAAGGGGGGGCAATGGGGGACATCTGTAATAGTGTCAACTATAAAAAAAGAGTAAGAGCAGGGTTGATTCAATTTCAGGCATGGATATTAAATTTATGATTGATTTATCTGAAGGTATATAAAATATTTTTTAACCAAGTTAGTAAAATATTAAGCAGTTGTTTCTCCTATTGTGGTTTCAAAAATAATGTCAGATTTTATACTTTTATGTCATGATTATTTGCTGAACTATGACAAAAAAATTTAATATGGATAGAGAACATTTCTAAAATCGACGAGAAAGTGAGCACTTCCGCATTTTAGAAACAACTCTTACTATTCAAAATCTGGGCCAAAACAGAGAACAAATGTGTCTGCAGTGTAGCACAGGCCACAAAGCAGGAGAATGCGAAGTTTTCGTGGGTCGCGCAGAGGTCAAGGAAGGTTATCCACTGAGTCCTCACGCTGAGCTGAAGACGGAGCGAAAAGACCTTCGAAGGACTAGATCTCTCCCAGTGAACGCCAGTAGATCCCTCATACCCAACAAGAGGCGTCTCACAGCTACCTGGTGTTCAGAAAACTGCTTCTCAGAGAAGAAGGAAGTGCCCCACCCCAAAATATCTCAGTTTTTTAAATGCATAAACATTTACAAAAGGGAACATTGAAATGACTAGAAAGGTATACACCAAAATCATTGAGTGGTTATTTCCGGTACACCTGTGTGTATACCTTCTCTGCACCTTTCTAATATTTTCCAAATACTTTTTATTAAAATGAATGTTATTTCAAACAAGTGTTTTGGTAGAAGATCCACAATACTTAGACGATGTAATGCTTTTTAAAAAACCTGGTCACTCAAATAAATAATTTTTTTTCTGAATTGTTCATTCTCCTCTGACTTGGAACTTTGAAGAAAATATCTTGGAAATTTGGGGAAAATATTTTTATTTTTTATGTAAATTTTCAAATATAAATATATCTTTTTTAAAAAAACTCCCTTTACCTTTGCCCTCACGGCCCTCTGGCTTGTTTTCTATAAATCCTTTAAATCATATTGTTTCACTTAGTGCAGCGTGTTGTGTGCATTCCTGGAAATAACTGTATTTGTCTCATAAAAACACTGTGTTTCCCCTCATGCAGGTGGCATTGTGCTTGTGCCAGGTGTCCCTGGGTGGCCACCTTGCCTATTTAAATGTAAATTATGTATGTAGGTACGAGACTAGAACTGCAGGCACTGTTACAACTCATATTAAATAATGCATTGATGTCTAGACACAGAGTTCAGGAATTTTTCATTGTTCTGGGATTGAAGTAAGCATTAGCATGGTCAAAATGTCATTAATGGTGGTGAGGCAGATTAACAGATTGGGGGCCAATTCAGAAGACTAGTCTGTCCACAGCCAGAGCTCCGAAGCGCAGACTGAGAAATTACCATAGTAGGCCCACAGTGGAGAGTGGTCTCCTGTTGCCCTTTTCTCTCTCCAATGGTACCCTGCACTGTGTAAGGGAAGTAAGTTCCCTTGTGATTCAGTTGAGTCCAAGCTCTATAGAATTTTGATTCAAAAAAAACAAAAAAAATCACCAAACTCTATCAACATTTGCTTGCTGAGTTTTAGTGTCTCTCCTGTCCTTTTCCTTATAACTTCCTGGAAGAATCTGATGCCATCTTAGCTACCTGTGAGATCTCATCTTGAAAGAACAGCAACCACAACAAAAAAAGCATGTTGCTCCCTTAAACTTCTTATGGTTCTTTCCCTTCACATCACTGAATTCCCTGCTCACCAGCCTCAGCCTTGACTCGTTGTATTGGGTTGACCAAAAAGTCCATTTAGTTTTTTCCATAAAATAAAAGACACATTTTTCATTTTCATCAATGACTTTATTGATTTGGATGTTTTGAGTATATCAGCAATCTTCCACTATTGGCTTCTACTGGGTAGAGGCCAGGAGTGCTGCTGAACCTCTTCCAGTGCATATGACAGCCCCATAGCAAAAAATTCTTTGGCCAAAATGGAAACAGTGCCAAGAAACTTTGCAAACCACTTTTGATACCTTCGATCAGTCACAGCACCTTCTCCATACACTGCATAATTTTTTTTTGCATTTTTACCTTTCTTGGAATAATAAAGCATGATATGCCAAAAATTTTGTGTACTTTCTTCCATCTTCAATATGAAAATGGCTGCAAAAAACTGACCAATTTTGATAAGATTTTTTAATGCACACTGATGTGACAGTTGTCATAATACAATCTAACAAAACTGTTTTGAATGCAGTTAAAGACAACTAAGTGCTACTAGAGCCATCTTACAGAAACAAGCTAAATGAACTTTGGGGCCAACACAGTGTATCTGCTTTGCCGTTCAGTCATCAGCATGTTTCCCGCTGGGTAATTGTGAAACCAAAGGACGTATGGAAAGTTGAGGTTTCATTTATTTTTATACTAGCATCCTTTTGAGAGATTAGGAACGAGGCATGGAGACACACTAATAAAACAAGAAATACAATACGAGAATCTATACACATTATGTGGTGGGAGTGAAACCCCATATACAGTTTGTTGTAAGTCAATGATAAATTAGATGAGCATAGAGATTAAAGTAAAGGTAGTTATCTTAAATGCATTGCTAAGGAGAAAGAAATAGGCTTCTGTTATGAAATCTATTTTTCTACAAAGATGTAGATTTGTTTGACCCCATCATGCAGCTTTCATGAACACTATTGATGATGATGGTTAAACAACTGGTACTGGTTTTTCCTGAGAAAGGGAAGCTCCTCACTAGATGTTACACTGTGTTTGTGCTTTCTTTCCTTCCACATTTTTCTACATTGTGTCTAAAAGGTTCCTAGTTCCCAAAATGTAAAGTTTGAAATTGAATAGCAGTTGTGATTTCTTGGTGTGACAAAATTTCCACTTTCTTAACCACATTTTGATTATTATTAGTCAAGGAGCATGTGGTTATTTTAAGAAATGAATAAGTTGTTTGTTGGCCATGAAGTTACTGGATAAATAGAAGATGTCAGCACAAAATTATGAGAAATCTGAGTCTCCAATCACTTCAACTTCAGTGGGGAGCATACTACCAAAAAAACATATATTAGGATAAGAAGTTAAAATTCATGTTCTGTGTGTAAAATTCTTTTTCTCAGTTGAAAGACTCTGAACCAATAAGTTTATCCTGTGTGCTCTTTTCCCTCCTATAGGGTTTGAGGGAACATATACGACTTAAGGGAAAATAATTTAAACAATTTTGTCTCAGTTCCATAGAAACTCACATACCTTGACCCTAGTTATGAATTAACTACATGTGTTCCATATTCTTGTACACACCTGTCTGATGATAATCTTAACCCTTTGCCTTCTTGTAGCCTTCATAAAAATCTTTATGCAGAAACCTATAGCCAGTGTTTTAATTTGAACTTTGGAAAAAGAGGTGGTGGCCTTACCTAAAAGAGTTTCCCTAGACTGAGAAAATTAAATGTGATTTTTTCTAAACCTACCTTTTCCACCCTGTAACCTAAGGGTAAATGTGTAAGTTCTGAGAACAGAATGTCTGGTTGATTTTGTTAACCTATACACTATAAAGAGAGAAAATTTCAAAGTTTGCTACATTGGATACATAAATGACTAATCACCCATTCAAAATTGGATTAGTTCTGTATGTGTATTTTGGGCAATCATAGCGGTTGGATATAATTAAATGGAAACCTCTGGGATTTGTGTAAATAAAACACAATGAACGTCCGCACTTGGCTGTTTTGTGAGGTAATCACTCTAAATGCACCTTTGTGCCCAGATGATTGGCATTTCTAACCCTGCAGGGGGAGGGCCCCCCCAAAATCAGAAATAACTTATAAAAACTGTGTATTTATTCTTACATGTTTGAACTCAGTCACCTTCAAAGTACTGTCCATTGGATGCAATACACCTCTCAAGACGTTTTTTTCCACAACTCAGAACAGTTTTTGAACTCGTCAATTGTGAGGCCTTGTACTGCTTCTGATGTTTTAGGTCTCACCTCTTTCACATTGGCAAAACATTTCCCTTTGAGGACTTTTTTCACTGGGGAAACAAAAATAATTTGCTCAGGGTGAGATCCAGTGAATAGGGAGGGTGGGGCACAGGGGTCATGCTGGTTTTTATCAAAAACTGCTGAACACTCAGCACAGTGTGGGCAGGTGTAACCACCCATCATGAAAGGGACAAATGCGTTGAAAGAGTCTTCCATAAGATTTCACTGAAGCTGAATGTAGCCTCTCACAACAACACCAGCTGGTACAGTGATACAGATGGTTTCCTAGAACACTCATCTAGAGGGAGAAGCCTGTTCTATAAGGCACCTGCCCTCCAGAAGGTAATTCTGCTTTTGTTTTGGGGGGGGGGGAGGTCGGTCCTCATATTACTTACAAGCAGTTCCTCTTGACTTGATCTTCTATGTACCAACAGACTTATATGCCCCTTGAGCCTTCCCCTCTGAAATGTGCTCCTTGCACACCATGTACCCCAGCCCCTCACCTATTTCCATTTCAACATCTAGCATATTTCCCTGAAGGCAGCATGAAATTTGGCTTTCTAAAACTAATATGTAGTGGCAGCGAAAAGTCATTAGCCAGTGCACATTTGGCTGGAGATCAGCAATGCTGGTTATAATCCACTGTTTGCTTACGACTTGGATTCCATTAAAACTGAGAGGAGCCAAAAATCATCAGATGGAATGGCTGGTCCCATAAGCAAAAGGCAGGTGGGTAGGATTAATACAAAGCATCCTTCCCACTCTAACCCTGCACCTATTTAGAAAACCCATTGTTCAATCTTGGATCGCCCAAGGCTTCAGACAGTAGGCAGAGTTTATTAAGGAGCCCACTTCCCATTTGTAATACCCTCTTTATACAGGGTAGAATTCTTTCTGTCACAGAGAGATTTCTAGGCAGAAAGTCAGGAGGCTTAGAACAAGCCCCCAGGCATTTCAAACCCACGAGCCTTTGCTGAGCTCTGACTACACAAAGATACACGTGCTCCATTTTGCAAAGTATATGATGGTCTAACCATGCTGTACACCTGAAGCTAATACAAAATAATATTGAATGTAAATTGTAAGTGAAAAAAATTTAAATATTTGTTAAAGATACACACGCTCAGGAAAGTAGGCTATTATAAGACATGAACTTTCACCCAAGGAACTTACAATCTGTCCCTAGGAACTTGTGTAGCTTTCCTAAACTTTCAGTGCCTCAGTTTCCAACTTGAAAAGAGAAGCAATAAAATCTACTCCACATGCTCCATGTGTGCACTAGATGCTCGTCAGGCTCACAAATGAGAACAGAATGATCTGGTCTAGAGAGATCGCATTCCACGAAGACAAAACCCCAGTTTACGTCGACGTGCATTTTAGGGCACGTATCTTTTTTTGTCCTCAAATATTGCTCGAATGACAACGGTTCAAATAAGCAGGCCATTGTCTGAGGTTTACTGCATTTTATCTTTCTACAAATAGTGTCTTGAACACATTTGTTTACAATAATTTTGTTCTCATGAAACATATTAAATGCCTATTATATATAGGAACAGAAATAAGTAGAAGGATTATATGAAAACCGCAATGAAGTACGCTTTACTGAGAAGTCCAGCTCACTTTAGGACACAGAGAGAAATCAAGGTGGATTATTTACAATGCAAATGTTATGAAACAAAAATAAAAATTGTGGAAAATTAAGAAAAGTAAGAGGAAAATGGGACAATAAAGTGAAGAAAGGAATTCATTATGCATACATTTTGTCCACTCTCTTCTTCAATCTTTGATCCCAGAACTTCTTTCCCAACACCCAAAACCCCAAAAATCTCTCTCCATTCTACCATAGAATCTTTATGGTGGTACTGAATAATAATTAATAATAATAATAATAATAGTAACGATGGTGTTGAAATTAGGGTTCTTTCCCAAAAAAGATAAAACTCCCTTTTAATTAAAATCTTGTTCTCCATGAGGCACAGCATACAAAGCACCCTCAAACACTGATGTAAGTAAGCCTTTACAAGAGTAGGCCAGTAACTTTATAAAGATGATGAAAGAAAGCAGACAGCAGATTTTGACAGTGGAGAGGGATTTGGGGAGGTAGCAGCAGAGTATGAAAATCCTGATTACTCAAAATTATTGAGTTACTCAGTAAGGGAACTAGACCATCAAGGGGCACCATAAGGGAATTGATACTCTGGGCTCTAAAATGCCAAACTAAAGAGCAATTATAAGCAACAGATGAGGGAACTTGTCAGGATATTACTAGTTTACAAAATTCCTTAAAGCCAATCTTCCCATAAATGCCTACTTTGAGAAAAATAGTTGCTAACACAGTCCATCTTAGAGAAGCTAAGTAGACAGGCAATGAAGTATAGTTAAGGGAAGTTACTTCTGCAAGAACTGAGGAAGTAAAAGAAAACTAAAGGGTAGGGTGAGAGTAATGTCTTAAACAGGGGTAGGTGTGCATGTCACAAACAATAGAGAATAATTCAATGTGTTTATAGGCTAAAATAAGTTTCCAGAATAATAATCCAGAAAAAAGAGAGGGGATACTCTCAGCTAGGACAAAGACTTTTTCTTCCTTTGAGGTCTGAAGAAAATCGTGTAGGGTTAGTAAGGATACAGCATTGGGAGGGCTGGGCAGTGGAAGTGTGCACTTTCATGATGTGCTTCTATCGTTTCTAAGAACTAAAAGACAAAGTAACTAAGTAAAACTGAAAGGCTTAGATTGTAGTTTGACAAAAGTGGTAGAATTTTCAGGATCTGCTTTGAAAAATCAAAGTTGATTAGAATGGGGAAGAAAAGTATTGCCAAGGAGATCCACAGTTCAGTTCGGGTTGGAAACCAATGTCCAATGTTGGACCCTCTCAGGAAAGGGCAGATCCTGAAAACGAACCTGTCTGAGTTTAGCCACAGGAAACGTTTACAAAACATAGTCCTGGGGCCACGCCAAAGTATTCAGAATATTAGCTAATCAGCAGGAACATGGCAGCTCATGGAAACTGGCTTGAAGTCAGAAGGTAAAGCAGGTAAAAATAAGCCAAGATGCCAAAACTGAACGTGGGTAAAACACAGATGGAGTGAGGGGGTCAGAGCCTGAGCATGAACAGTGAGGAAGACAGCAAACCACGCTGGCAGTACAGGCTTGGTTTGGGAGAATGCATTTTGCAAGTACATTTATTTGGCTGCTTCAGTTCATTTATTTTGCCTGTGGTTAGGTGGGTTCCAACAAGGTCCAGACAGGACATTTACAAGGGTGGGCATAGATACAGGATGCATAATTTCCTCAAGCAATCTCCACAGCCCTGGAGTAGGAACAAAGAAATCAGACAGGTAGAATAATTCGAGGTTTAATAGTAGTTGGCTAGGAATGTTGAAAAATCAACAAATAATGATTCAGGCATGATGTTGTCAAAAGTCTGCTGGTAGAGCAGAGAATGGGGGGCTAGATGGCTAGAACAGGTGAGTGGAGAAAAGGGAGTGAGAAAGATGGCTATTGTCTGATGAAAAGGCAATCCTATTTCCACACAGGGTTTTCCAAATCAATTCCGGACATGGGTAACTTGTGACCCCCAGTGAAAAGTTCTGCTGGCCATGAGTAGTTAGACTAACAAAGAGGATGAAGAAAGAATATGATGCTATTTCTGATGCTTCAGAGTTTGTTGAACAGAAAAAGAATGCCAGGCTATGAGAAACACCAGATTGTGTATGCTTGAGTGAGCCCTGGAAAGAGGATGACGAGGGAAGAATATGCGAGTTTCACAAATAAAACAGAGACATCGTAATTTAGCTCCTTTTGAATGGCTGACCTTTGTCACTAGCCCTGTGGTACTACAAACTTGAGATGTGAGTCAGAAATTTGCTGTCATTTTTATAGTACTCCACTGTTTACAACTCACTTTGCCTTCTCCTCTGTTAGGTGACCCTCAGGATAACTAACTGTGTGAGAGAAATAACGATACCTCATCCCCATTCGACAGAGGCAGAAACTAGCACTGAGGAGATCTCTTAAGCAGATGGCTCTATAAAGCTCTGTGGAGAGCAGGACCAATAAAATGGCATCGGTCTGTCAGGATAGGATAAAGTATATAAAACAAAACAGTGTCACTCACGTCAACTGAGATGGCTGCTCGTCAGTCATGACACTTTTTTAGTAGAGAAACTACCTAAGTCATGCCTTGCAGAGATGAGTGTTCAAGATACCTGCACATGCGACCTGAACAGACACATCTGTAGAGGTGGAGTTCCCCAGGATAAGCCCACTAGGAAATTGCCCACTCGCCATCAGGGGGGCCAAGACACTTATCAAGAGGCCAAGACACTTATCAAGAGGCCCAGAGGGGTGGAGTCCACCACTGTAAAGGTATAACTAAGGCCGGCTCCAGACCACTGCTGAGACAGCCAAGCTCCACACACTAAGGTGCTGCCCTACACTGTGCTGAGCTCCTGACTGCCTCGTAGCTGGAGGCTCCACCCAGCTGGACCAAGAACTTTGTCTGCCCTGCTGCCCACCCCACTCCAGAGATTCTGCCTTGTAAGATGCCGACGGCTCCCTTGCCCACCATGCTGTGTCCCGGACCCATAGACTGAAGACTGGGTTTTGGGTGCATTATCCCACAATTCTCTGGTGTGATGTTATTACTGTTTGCATTAGCATGGACTTGGAGTGAATCTGCGTTAATAAAAGCCAAGTGAACGGTACAGTCACCAGTATTGGCTCCTTGTTATTTCTCGATGCTGTGTCACCGGTAGGACTGGGGGTTATGCAGGTGGCTTGGTGCTCTCAGTTCTTAAGACCAGACCAGATGATAGAGCGGGTACTGAAGGCTCTGTTATAGGAAAGACTATATCGGGAAACACACTCTTGCAACAAGCCCAACCTCCTTCTCGAAGGCCACAGAGCATGAGTAACACAAGCCTTCATCTCCCTAACAAGATGGAAGAAAACACTAAGAGTTCCTGCAAAATGGAAATATCAGTGGCTGAGTTTAGACCCCATGAGGATAAGTAGAGATAATATCTGGGTGTCATATATGACTAAATCTATCGTGTTTAATAAGTTATGAAACTACACTGCTGTTATGAGAAAATGTTATCTCTTTTATCACTCAGTAATTTGTGTAGGCATAAATATATAGGCTTGGCAGAATTCATAATGGCTCCATATGCCCACAACTAAGGCTCAATTGCTCTTTATTACTGATGAGAGCTTCCTTGCTGCTTCTCTATTACATCATTTAAAATATTGATCTTAAGTTATTATGCACACGATCATGAATCAAGTCCTGTGTGTTTACATGCTGCAGCTGAAGACACTGATCCAACAGTATTGTAATATGAACTTTAAAGTATTGCAACTCCCTAAAGAAATTTACTGAAACCGGTTGAACATACTTTGAATTATTTGTTTGGTTAATTATCAATGGCTCCAAAGTGGGCCACTGTAAAAGCGTTCTCAGTAAATTGCTTTCAAAGCCTCAGGCAGTTTGTAGGCATTATGCATTTTTTACACTCTACACAAGGTTCTCTTTGTTTATTGCCCTGTGTGTTACATGTATCCTTGCATTGTGCACTAATGGTTTGTATGCAGCCCTGGTTCATTATCAGGCTGCCCTGACAACTTAAATAGTCTTCCTGTCCTCTCAGGTGGGGTTTGCACTTGAATGTAAGATCTTTGCCATCATAATAAACACATCCATCAGGTCACTGTGCATGAAGACATTAAACACGTTAAGTCTGTGAGTCCTTACTACTCTATGTCTTTCTTAAAGCTTCCAGATCCCAGACTGATAATTACCACATTATATGGCTGTTGCCTCCCTTATTATCTTACGATCTTCTCTTAATATCCGTGGTAATTAAGATCATATCCAGTGCATCTGGAGGAAAGGTAACCTGGATGAGACTTCCTGAGATATTATCTGATGCAGACACAGAAGCTGTGATGAGAATCCTGATGAAAACATAACATAGACCAAAAGGTATTTATGTCTGTTCCAGGGAAAAAATGGGGATGCTTGGGTTTTTATTTCACTTTTTCTGTTTGTTTTTAACATCCACAAGGTGATTTGCATCGTTTCAGTTTGTCCACATTAGAACTGTGATCCCCAGAATTCCATTTTCTGCGTAGTTCTAAGAGTCTGTGGACCTCAAGAGACTAGTTACCATCAGGTCTCCTTTTTAGTTTCTCTGACTCTTGGGACATCTGGGAGTTCAGCTCCATGGTGAAGGGCACCAGGCTCACACTCAAGTCACCAGCAGCGTTGATGTTGAGGCTTGGCCATGTCAGGAGACCCATGTGAGTCTCAGTTCTGCCTGGATACAAATGTATCCTGTCCCTCGCCAACTTCACCAGTTTTCCTCCCCAATGAATGGCCTGTCCTGCCAACTTCAGGCCCAGCACCTAATGTGAATAAACAGGCTAAGAGAAACGTTTAACCACCTCCTGCAAATGTCTAGGACCAAATCCCTATGATAAACTTCTTGGTCCTTATCACTCCTACTGGCTCCGTTTCTCTGACACAGACTTAATTAATAAACGAGGCATACCTGTTGCACCCAGCGGGGATAATATTTAGTAAAATATGCTTCCACAACCTATTTCATGGAAGCCATTAAAATTTGGAGTGGTAAAGGAGAAAAATTCCACATTTATTTAGGTTGATATTTTGAAGTTTCTGTCCTTTCAAATGATTTTATTTTTAAACAGCATTCCGTGGGTAAAATGTAAATGATATAAAGTTATCGGAAATTGAAGGTTACCCCCATAGACCATTCTGAAAGCTACCTTCATACAGAAGCGAATGTGGTCATAAGTGAACAATGTCCTTTATAAGGACATGGATGAGTTTTGCAACCCTAACCACTGAAACAATTTCCCAATTTTGACATCATAAAGAATTAATTATTCTTAAACTTGGGAAAATAAGAGAACCCATTTCAAGACATGGAAAATGTTTTGTAGTGAAGACACTTACTATAGGTAACTGAAACCAGGAACTGAGCTAATAAAATTATTTATGAATATAAATGTTCTCCCCTAATATATTTTTCCATACAGGCTATTAATCTAATTTATATCACATACTTAGTTCTCTTCTACTTTTCCCTACCCCACGGAGAAAGGAATGTGCTGGTATAAATTCACAGAGGGGTGTGTTCATAACCGCTAGAACCCTGTAGTTTAAAAGGCAGAGCTGTAACTTTGACATGTGTTCCATAATTCTCTGGTTCTGTTTCTGTCCCTATATTACTTATATGTGCTGAAGCAATGGGACTCTTAACATCTGAGTCACTGAGTGCCACTTAGCAATTCAAGTACGCATAAGGCATGGCTGCTGACTCTGCAGAAGATACAAGGATGATAAAAACCAGCCCTTGCCTGCAATTCAAGGATGTGGCCTGTGCCAAGGCTTCAGAGGGAGAACTTACTCTAAAGAAGAAAGAGAAAAAGGTGAGGATGTTACTATTTTACTCCTGCAAAAGACTAATGGAGCGGAAGAGAAATGGGTGTTAAAAAGCAGAGTCCACAAGATGGAGAAAGGGTGCTATGGTAAACACATACTACCTGTGTGAGCATTTCAGTGTAGTGGCCTCAACTAAAGCCCATAAGCAAACTTCAGTAAATTCTACATTTGTGTCAAATATAGTGTGTAAACGGGTTCTACTAGGGGAAATTTGAAAAGGTATGTATTTCCCTTTGGATCATATAGAGACTGTGAACGTCTATTCCACATAAACGTAATATTCTGAAGGCAAAGAGGGCTCTGTGTAATGTTGATTAGAAGTTTAATCAATGAATGGACTAGCACAAATACCTCAGCTACCACAACATAAAACAGAGTACAAAATACAGTGGGCTTCGTAAAAGGATGAGATTATTTTGGTGCAGAGATGAAGAAAAGCATTTCAGAAGAGTTGGTTAATCATATGAATCTTAAAAGGTGAATGAGGTTTCAGAACATATAACGAGAATTACAGATTTGGCAGTGAAAGGAGAAAGCCACTGAATGGGAAAACACATAGTCTGTTAAGGAAATCAATGACAGCACCTAAGGTAAAATATATACATGTAAGGGAGTAATAAGAGATAAAACCGAGGAAGTAGGGTATAACTTATTGTGAACTAGAGAATCCTGGATGCCAAACTAAATAGTATTTTCTACTTTTACTGGAATAAAGATCCCAAGAAGGTACCTTTTAAGAGAACAATTATAAACAGAACTGTTGGTGCAGAAAGTTTATCTGGAAGTCATGAGGTTTGAAGGAGACAGTGTAAAGGCAGGAGCTATAGGAACCAGTTCGGGGACAATGCGGCAGGCCATATATAACAAGGGCCTGGAAATTCGCCGTAAGCATGGGGTGCACCTATTTTATTCCAAAAAGAGGTAGTAGAAGAGAGAACAAATGAAGTTTTCCATATATGTGCACATTATTTTCATGAAATAAAAAGTAAGGTCATTTTTTGAGAAGAATGAGATAGTGAGATGATAATTCAAGAAAAGTAGAATGGTTCATTAGTGAATATTTGGGGTAGGATTCATCTGTCACCCTCACAGGACAGTAACTGTCCTGTCCACTCTGCTCCATCCATTATTGTTCCCACTGACACTGCCCAGCGATTTCATCACCAACGTGCCTCTTCGGCAGAGTTGGTGAGCCCAGACTGAAGTGCAGCCAATCAGAGTGTCCACCTAGAATTCCAGGGACTGAGCTGTAAAAATCACAGTCTTTCTAGTAATCTGGGTTTTAAGACAGAACCCTGAGTGCCATATCCTATTGTCTTTTTATTGTATTTGCCACATGTTTACCACCATATGAATGGTAGAGCAGAGGTGACCTGCACAGAAACACTTAAAATTGATTCACAAAAAATACTAAGTATAAACAGAAGATGGAGGGAGATAAAATGTAATCCTCTTGTTCCAGCTGTAACAGAGGACCAGTCTCATTCCTATTTCTTTGACTCGGTGAGACAGCCCAGAAAGATGTTGGTGATTTCTCCCTATTGTTTGAACTGGTTCAAGTTGGTTATCTGAGACTTTCAACAAAAGGTTATAATTAATAAAAACTGTTTTTTGGAAAATTAGCAATAGAGCTTACTATGGCAACATCTAACCATTACCAGACACTGTTAGGGGGTCCAAATAAAGTTTGAGACAATGCGTGGCAATAGATTTCATCCATTTAGCATGTCCATTTCTGCAGAAGCGTTCTATAGCCCAGGGTAAGATGAAGCGAAGTGGGCTATTGGACTGATCAAAACCTGAGTTGTGGTTTGAATTATAGAGAACTCAGTGGAAGCACAATAGGACGGGAGAGTTAGTGATATTGATAAACAGGCTTGAGGCTCAGGGCGAAGTGTCTCTCAAAGGAAATGATGTAATCCATTAGTAATCTCTGCCCTGACCTGACGGGCAGGAGGCACAAGTATGACTTTTAATACACTCCCTTTTTTCTCCTCTTCAGGGTCTAGATTTATACTCTATAATTCTTTTAGCAAAACCAAATTAATATAATTATCCAAATAAGAATGTGGTAAAGGAACTGATATAAAATCATTATGCAAACCTAAAGAGGTTTTAAAATTAAAAAAAAAAAAACCATAAAACCATGTGATATATCTTAAGGATAGGATACTAGAAGAAGCAGTCAAACAGAAAAAAATAAAAATTTTAGTTGTGAATGTTATAGGAATATGTATATATAAAATTAGGCTAAAAGGAACGTTGTGTGCATATGATTGTAAAATAAATGATAACTGGATATACCAACATTTTATCACTTTCCATTTCTCTGCTTCCTATTCTGTAAGATTTTGAAGCAGGAAACTCTCACTGTTTGTGCCCACTCAAATCCCCTCAACCCATTCTAATACCTGCTTTCCAAATCTTCAGCTGCCAACACCTGCATTTTAGTGTCTGTGAATTTTATCTGACGACCAAAGCCACTGTGTCCTAGGAATGCCTCAGAATTGACATCCCCGTGGGAGCACCCCACAGCCAATGATGGAAGGAAGTTTGGTGTATACAGAGCCTCCCTGTTCTCCCCACCTTGGTGTGATGCTGAAACGCACCAAGATTTTCTCAGTGAGAGTGAAATGTGGTTTTGCTCAGTAATAATCCGCTTGCTAACACATTTGGTATTGGCTGCCTTCCTTCCCTGTTTGAGTTTCCCACTCTTTACCGGCATTTTCTAAAATTATCTTTCAAATAAGTAACTTGAATACTTGTTTTAGAGTTCGTTTCTGGGGAAATGCAAACAGCAAAAAGACTGGGATAGAATCTGGAGATAGTGTTGAACCGTCATTCTGGGATCTTTTTTCCCAGAGTTAGTACTTGGAGAGTTTTATGTTATTCCCTGGGCTAACAGATGTGTCATTTCTTTAATTTTAAGTAGCACAGAGGTAAGTAAGATGTTTGAGATATTAGGATTAACATGCAATTGAACAGGATGTGAGAGGAGAAACTAAAAACTAATATTTTATTAAGAAACAGGGCGTGGGGCAGATGAACTGGGCGAAGTGGGTCAAATACATGGTGTTAGAAGGAGACTAGACTTTGTCACAATGGGCACACGATGGAGCACACAGATGTCATATTATAAAGATGTATAGCTGAAAGTTACCTAGTGTTATTAGTAAGCAATACCACCCAGTAGATTTAATTAATAGTAATAACAGACAAAAAAACTTTAAAAAGAATTTCTAAACAAAATAAATTAACTCTATGAATGCAGGTTTCTGATTACTGCCCTGAGACTCCCTCGCTGTTAAAGACTCTTGTGTTATATTGAGTGTTAACTAAATCAAACCATTTTTAAGAACTGGGAAAGATGTATGAATATAACAGAAATTCATATATATATGTTAAAATAATCCTTATTATTAAAATTTGTCTTCCTAAAACTTCTTCCAAAAGCATGTAAGTATTCAGTTCTCTGAAATGAAAGGCAGTATTTCAACCACTTCTTACAAATCCATGGTGTGCAGTATCACTACTACAGTTAAGAGTGCTGTACGGCATACTTGAAAGCTGATAAGATTATAAATCTTAAAAGTTTTCAGCACAAGAAAAAATCTATAACTATTTATGGTGATGGATGTAAACCAATTTTATTGATGTGATTATTTCCCAATATATGCAAATATCAAATTATTATGTTTTGCACATGAAACTAACAGAATACATGTCAATTATATTTCAAATAATCCATAATTAAAACATTTATTTATATTAGTCTTCTTCTATGCCACTTAATTAAATTTATATACTTTACATACAATGAAATCTGAGGAATTCTTCCTTCATCTTTGCCACATATCTGTATATTCTTCAAGGAAAATCGAATTTTCATTACTGCCATTTTTTTCTGCATAAAACTATCTATTTTCTCTGACCCAAGGAAATAAATGCAGGAAGGATGAGAATGTAGCAAATTTAAAGATCAGCATTAGAGTACAAAAGCATATTGTCACATCACACTGCCAGGAACTAGAATAAATGGTTTACAAAATCAAGCAATCTGTTATAAAGTTCGCTACCTTTTCCAGTGAATTGAATTATTAATTTTAATCTATTGATTTAGCAACAATCATTTGTATTAACATGAAAACTTCATTTCAAATATCCACATGTAGAAAAGTGAAAACTAAATGCATTATATATGAATGTTTTCTTTCTTTTTTTTAAGATTTTATTTATTTTTAGAGAGAGGGGAAGGGAGGAAGAAAGAGAAGGAGAGAAATATCAATTTGTGGTTGACTCTCACATGGCCCCCACTGGGAACCTGGCCCATAACCCAGGCATGTGCCCTGTCTGGGAACGGAACCAGCGACCCTTTGGTTTGCAACTCGCGATCAATCCACTGAGCTAAACCAGCCAGGTGTTTTCATTTCTTTAAATGAAACTCAGTATTTGTGCTTTGAACTAATTCAGAAAATGTAATAACTTTATTTTATAAAGTGGAGTTATGCTGCATACCTAAGTGATGGAAGGATATTATTTGTAAAAATTTCAAGAAAAGAAAACAGCTATACTCCTGACAGAGAGTAGGGTGTTTATTAGCAGAACTGCTGACTTGCAGCAGTCGGGGTGGATTGAATTCTTATGAACCGTGTGCCAGCTCCATGCTAAATGCTTTCAATGCTGTCTCACGTTATCATTATTGCCAATTTACGGAAGAAGGAACTTCAATACGCAAAGTCAGGCGCCTTGCCCCAGAGCATGCCAATGGGAAGCAGGAGAGCTCAGATATAAGCCCAAATCAGCTTGACTAGACCCTGTGCTCTTAACCATAATGCTGTGTGATCATCACCAAAGGTCCATCACTCTTCCTGCTCCAAGGTAAGTCCAGGTTCAAACACAAAGCTCTAATTTAATGAAAATGAACACAGACTAGCATACAGCTATAGGACAGAAGATAATAATGATTATTAGGCACTTTCATTTTATAATCCTATTTTAATTTTAACATAACAACACTTGGAGATGAATAAACATTTTCCCTTTCACACAAGATAATTGAGATTTGAAGAAGTTGGGAGATGTATCCAGCAGCAAGCAGGAGACAGGGCCAAGCGGACCCAGGTGTTCTGACTTTATACTCCTGCTGCTGCATAGGTGGATGTTTTAGAACACACACTTCACATTGAGTGTTTTTGTTTTGTTTCACAGTACCTAAGATTACCAAGATTTCCACTCTTGCATACATTAAATATGATTTTATATTCTCTTCTGAAACAAGCAAGTGATACAATTTAGTGTTACTTTCTTAGCAAAGGATGAAGATACTAGTCAAAATCCAAGTCTTTTGTCTTTTGAGTGGTGCCCTCTATTCATATAACCCAAAACAAAAAGAGAGGAAAAATAAGGCCTGCATGACACTGGAGGTTCATTTCTCCCACTCTGCTGAATTACAGAAATTGTCATCCTATAGTAAAATGAAAAGAACACAAATATGAAAAATGAACCCATGAAGAGGAAATAAATGCAATGATTGCAAAAACAGTAGCAACATCAGGTTTTATAACTGGGGCTAAAAGTGACTATATGCACATGCATTTAAAGAAAAAAGGTGCACTCCAAGTGTAATTTGGAGTGGATTTTGAGGAACCCCAATGTTATTATAATGTGAAAGCCTTGAGGAAACACTAAGGGTGTAGTATGGATTGCCCAACAGTGACAAAAAAAATCAAGAAATATTATATTTGATGATGGAGAAGAATCTGGAACTACGCAAAGAATTTTCAAAAGATGTGGAATCCCACATAACAGAAAACATTGGCAAAACAAAGCTTCTTTAACTGTTTGAGGGGAGAGCTTAAAAGCTGAGCATAAAGCTGATCATTGTGAGGAAACTCGCGATAGAATTAACATAAAAATGTGTTCAATTTTATTTTCCAATTGCAGTTTCTATCCAATATTCTTCTGTAATAGTTTCAGGTGTACAACACGGTGGTTACACAATCAGATCCTTTACAAAGTGATCCCCCTGGTAAATGGGGGACGCCCTCGGCACCATATGTAGTTATTATACCATGACTGACTATACTCCTGATGCTGTACTTAATATCCCTGTGACTATTTTGCAACTACTAATTTGTACTTCTCAATCCCTTTATCTTTTTTATCCAGTTCCCCAACTCTCTCTCCTCCGGCAACCATGTCTGCTTTCTGCATCCATAAGCCCACCTCTACCCTGTCTGTCTACT
Organism: Tonatia bakeri; assembly: GCA_004024845.1. NCBI lineage: Eukaryota > Metazoa > Chordata > Mammalia > Chiroptera > Phyllostomidae > Tonatia > Tonatia bakeri. Next base: position 69,011 of record PVIA01006806.1, read on the forward strand.
CTAACAAATAAAATCAGCCTGAATTTTTTATGAGAATGATAAAAAAATCAAAATATAAGAAAAAATAACTCAAGAAGTGAATGAAAAAGAAAGGTAGTTTCAGAAATTTTATTTGTCTTCTGACATTCTAATTTGAAATTAGACATGCAAGAAAATCAATTTTATAAGAAGTACTGTCGAAAAAAATAAACTGGATAATACGATGCATTTTTATCTTCTCAGCTACATCATTGTTTAGTGTGAAACCACACGGAGAGCCCATGTACTCACACTGTGACATAAGGGATATGTTAACACCCAGATAACAAGAGTGATGCTGTAGAAGACTACCTTCCCAAGGCTTCCTACAACATTTTCTATTAATGTACAAACATAAAGTTCGTAAAACTGTATCTCTGTTAATACACGCTTTGTCATTTTTCCAGACAATTGGGCAACAGAAATGTCATTTGATCCACACTTACGTTCTTGAGAGAACCAGAAACATAATGGGCTCCAGCACACCTTAAACTGCTGGCATCACGATCACTTCCTGCCTAATTCTGTCGGACAACAGAGACAAAGCGAGCCCTGTAACTGCATCCCAGCCTGATCTATGCTTGCGGTCGTGTAATTAATACTTCCTCTGTAAAGCAGTGGAATAATTTAAAGAGCAGATATTTTTCAGCCATGGTCTGAAAAAAAATCCTCTAAGAGGAGAATACATGTGCATTTTAGCTATGTGCAGACACTTCTGGGATTCCATTTGCTAAGAGAAATTGTAACTAGATTCTCAGAGCTCTCATTGTACCAAGAGATGAAAATGATACTTCCTTCCTGCTCACGGCTAGAGTGGGGGGTAGAATGGAAAGTGACTGGAGCCTATATTTATTCCATGAGGGTTTATGAAAATGGTAAACATAATCTCAGTTCCTGGTTACCCGAGCCACCCTCGGACGGTGCCAACCGCATTTGCAGAGCCGCAGCCAGGAAATCGGTGCAGAGATCTGCTCCAGAGGTTAGACCTGAACTTACACTGCAGAGATGAAACGCCGCCCTCCAGCAAATCCATACTGACTTCCAATCCGCTCATCGTTTCTGGTGTCCACTTGTAGGGAGTCTTTCACAGTCGTGAATATAAAATCCTGTAAAGATCTGAGACCATAAGCTTGTTTTGTAACACAAAAGTGAAAGGAAGAGTAAGAAGATGTAAACTAACAATATAGACTTTACCAGGAAGCCTCCTTTTCAACAATTGGTATTTTAAATAACATTTCATTATTTTCTTTTAAATAATTTGCATATATGACCAGGAAAAAAGTCTTCTATTATTTTCAAAGTCCCTCTCCATCCCCATCCAAATCCAAAACAAATTTCATCTTTGTCTACTTCTTGTCAGCTGTTTCTCTTTAATATTTAGGCGACACAGACAATGGTGCCGGGGTACACATAGGACAAACGAGAGGCTGTTCCCTCTTTCTGAAACACTGTCTTCCCTTACTCTTTGCAGCACAAAACAGTCTTATTCTTGGCAACAAAACATCTCCAATAAGAGGTCTTCCCTGGTCACCATTCTACTTCTCTATCAAACATCACCCTGTTTAATTCTATGTAATACATACCTCGCAGTCTCGGAACTTTTTGTCATTGATTCATCTGGGCTTCCGTCACACACCACCATAATCTGGGTGACCCAAACAACAGAAATTTGTTGTCTCACAGATCTCAAGGCTGGGAAGTGCAATATCAAGATGCAAGTAAATTTTGTTTTTTGTTTCTTTTCTTTTCTTTTCTTTTCTTTTTTCTTTTCTTTCTTTCTTTCTTTCTTTTCTTTTCTTTTTTTTATGAGAAAGGCTCTACCTGATTTGCTGCTTCCTAGCTGTATTTTCACTTCCTTTTCTCTGTAGGACTACTAATTCTAAGAATCTCACCCTCATGACCTAGTCTAACTTTAATTATCTTCCAAAGCCTCCATCTCCAAATACCATCCCATTGTGGGTTTTGAGTTTTCAACACATGAGTTTTGGTGCCACCAAAGCATTCAGTACACAGTTATAATATCCCAGATTTGGGTCCCCTCAACAGAGTAGAAATAACAGCAAAATCGAACTGCTTGATTATTTGATTCAATTACCCTATAGCTATCGTAGAGGTAATTCATTTTGTTGTAGCAGCAAAATGTAGTTCTCAGATAATAGTAATGAATAATACTTTTCATAGAACTTGACTCATGCATCTTCATTCTGGTGGCTCAATTGGTTACATTTTATATTCATAAACTCAACTGATTGGCTCATAAATTATAGAAACCCTTAATTCTACTGTAAGAATTATGCCATGAAAAACATAAAACTTTAAAGATAATATATGACTCTGTATAAATATTTAAATGCAATAAGCCAGATTTATATTCTGAGAAACACAAAATAAAATTCTTAACAGAAGAATAGAATGATCAATAGGGTACATCCAAACACACCACCTTTTTGGCACAACGATTCCGCGCTCGTGTATAAATAGTGGCCTATTCTTCAGGCAAGTCTACCAGAGAGGGAGGCCCTCTCTATTGGAGATCACTACACTTTTCCATTAGGAAAGAGCAAATCGAGATTTTTAGTACACTTTGGCTTAGGTACTCTGAAATTATTCAATTTCAGATATGTTCCAATTTGCAAGCACTGGAAACACAAAATAGGCCAATGGCCCAAATCCAAGTAGACTCAATTTTCCAGAAATCAAAAACTACAGCATAGAAATGGTAAGAAAACTCTCTTAAAATTACCAAGAGTAAGGAATATATGACTTGAATACATTATTCACCTAACTCATCATTTTTCACTTCCTTGAACTACCAGTCTTATTTCACATATTGAATCCACTTTTAAAATGACCAAAACTGTTTTTTTAGATGTGTTCGATTGACGAGGCATTGTGCCCACATGCATATGTAAATCAGCCTCACATGTGTCTTGTGAACACATTAGTAAGTACAGGTGTCAACAGAGACATCATTGAGTCACTTGATATTCTCTGGGTGGACATGAGCTGTGCACGAAGCACTGTTACCAACCATGTCCGAATACTACTTAGGAGACAGCTACAGGTTAAAGTGGGATTATTTTGAGGACTCAGTAGTTAAGTTCTTTACCTTAAAAGGAAAGACAGTCTTCTCAAGTGTGCAAGCAAACATTTCCAGTTAGAGAAAGAGAAATGCCCAGTCTCCAGGAGGCTCTGCGGCCCACCCTGTAGAGACGGACTTGGAGTAAGGGGCCCTGCCATGGTGCTAAGGTTCTCACTGATGACTATACAGGTCATCTTGTTCTACGTCTTTCATCTGGCCGGGTCAAATCATAGACTGACACAGGAGGCACACTTATGCCACCTCATAACATCCAGTATTTCCTCTCCTCTAAATTTCCGTAATAATATTCTTTTGTTTACCTTTCTAGTTCTTAGGCCAATTTATTTGACTTCCTCTATAGCATATTCTTGCTGTTCAGTTTTTAAATGCCAAGGTTCCCCACTCTATTATCCCATCATGGCCCTGGCTGCCGTGGTTCAGTGGGTTGAGTGCCGGCCTGCAAACCAAAGAATCCCAACGTGATGCCCAGATCTCCAGCCTCTACATCTCCTCTGGGCTCCAGATCCAAATATCTAACTTCTCACTGGACAGATACTTTAGCATGTTCTGAAGTCATCATCTGTACCTTCAGAACCTGCTAACTGCTCTATTTCTGCTGCTCTGTCAACCACAGCATCAACCACACAAAACACTTTAACCTGAAATCTGGGAGAGACTGGACTTTTTCCTTTCCTTCATTTTCCAAAGAGAGGTCAGGCACTGTTGATTATAACGTCTCTTTTATCCCCCAGAGGCCTTGGTTTAAACTCTCACAATTATTTTTATCTACTTTGGAAACAATATTAGTTTGCCACCAATTACTTGTCAGACATTATACCAACTGAACAATTTTTCAAAAGTGTTTATACTAGGAGAAACAGAAAAGCAATGTGAAATCATATAATAACCCTACTTTAAGTGATATCTCTTCCTTAACTCTCCCTAGCCTTTTATTCTGTCCTTGACATTGTCACTGTTTTCTCATCATGACCTTCTCCAACATCCATTCATTGCTTACAATCTATAAACTAGCAATAGAGTTCAGAAAAGGATTTAAATGAATTTAAGTTTTTTTCTAAGAAAATGAAGGCACAGGAGAATTGAAGCTCCTTTGAGACTTTAAGCTTTAAAAACAGAACAGCAGGGATGGCAGAGCTGGATGAGAACCAACTTCAGAAAATAGGGAGACTGGAATGTGTCAAAGAAGGAAAGCTGAGTAAGAGTAAAAGTAAGCAAGCAAAGCCAAGTTCTGGGGGCAATCAGAGACCAAGAACTGTTGCACGTGGTGAACTAGTAAGTCCAGGAAACAGGGCAATGATTATGAGGGGCCAGAGTGTCACCATCAGTGTTCAGCAGCTGCTCAAGTATCTCTTTGGAAGACTGGCAATAGGTCCAACATGCATGTTCCTCAACTTATCGGAAGAGACAGAGCTTGTCCAGATTCGCATGCCTCACAAAACATTCTGCTCAGCCGTTATATTAAAAAGAACCTTGACTGTAGAATTACAGACAGGGGTTGCCAGGCTACCCAAGAGATTGTATTTCTCAGTTTTCTGGGTGATGACAAAAGCCAAGGGATTAATGAGGACCTTCAAGAAGGCAAACACAGGTCCTTGGAACGCTAAGTATTCTTAAACCCTTACGGTAAGTATCTGTACCTTCTATAGGTCATTCATACCATATTGACATATTTTATTTACCTCCTCCATTAAATATAGGTTATACTATGTCAGAGATCTTATATGCATATCAACATAGAACTGAGTACACCTACACCGAAGGGCCTAAAAAAGGGTGATAAAATGACAAGAAGTTTGAAATTGAATTATAAGAGCTTATTTTACAGACAATAGTCAACCAGATTTATGTAGGCAAATAGGCAAAATTCTTTTGACAGCTTGGAATTCTATGAAGACATTTGAAGTCACTGGGATCATTTAGGTCTACATGAGATAAACTGAGTAATCAAGCCCCATAAGTAAACTTATTTCATCCACCGCCATTTTGACTCATCAAAGAAAGCCTAAGTTTCAAAATCTAAAAGTCTTCTAAGTATGTCAATAGATTCAACAGTTTTACTTTGGCTATTTGTTTGCTTTAGAAGTTAACCATAATTGGTACATTTATGTGATGGAACACTACACAGCAGAAAGAAGGAAGGAGCTCCTAGAATTTGCGACAGCATGGCTGGAACTGGAGAGTATTATGCTAAGTGAAATAAGCCAGGCAGTGAAAGACAAATACCATATCATCTCACCTATAAGTGGAACCTAATCAACAAAACAAACAAGCAAGCAAAATATAACCAGAAACATTGAAATAAAGAATGAACTGACAGTAACCAGAAGGGAGGTGGGTGGGGATAAGGGAGGGAAAAGGAGGAAGGGTTTTCAGGAACAACTATAAAGGACACATGGACAAAACCAAAGGAGGGGTGGGATCAGGGGTGGAAGGTGAGGATGGTGTGGGGGCGGGGGGAGCCGGGTGGGGGGAATAAAGTCAACTGTACTTGAAAAATAAATTTTTTTTAAAAAAAAGAGAAGGAAAGTGATGTTTAGAGGTACGCACATCATGGAATTGTGCATATGTACATATGTGTAAAAAATAAATAAATAAAAGTTAGCCATAATTGATATTAAATAGTTGTATGAGGATCTCTGGATTTGGATATAGACCATATACGGAAGCTTGCCCTTACTGAAGTGGATATCTCTCTGACTGAGACCTGTGAAATATGTTAAAATTTGCATTTATTGGAAATACATTTGTGGCAGTGAAGGATACTCAATAAGAACAAATTTTAAAGGAGGATTTTTATTGGAAAGAATATCTTGAAGAGCAAACAAGCAACAAGTAAAGTAGAGACACAAGAATTCAAATCATTTGAATGCCAGCAGGACTATTGATTTCTCTTCTAAGTTGATGATGGGTCAACTTAATAGTTCTCTCTCCTTGTCTTTCTCTCCTTCTCTCCCCACCTCCTTCCCCCCCACCCATTTCATTCTTCTCTCGTTTTTTTTCCTCTTTCTCATTTTTTCTACTGTCCCTCTCCTGGTGGCCCTCTCCCAAAATAACTCACCCCGCTCTTCTAGCTGATGAAGCAGAGAAAGTGTCTATTTACAACTGTTGATCTCTTTATACATTAAAACTATAGCTATTATAAATGCACATGGTAACAATAAAATACTACAGAAGGAATGCATTGGCCAACTCTAACCATGTACCCACAACTAGACCAACCGGAGACCATGGGAATGCGATGTCATAAATTTTCCAGTTTAAAATCAATCAACTGGTGTGTACTAAATAGCATCTCTAGGACAATGAAGTAGGGTAAGATACTGTTTCCAACAAAAGTTCTATGTCTCAGAAAAAAATTTATCAGGTATTTGTCCAATTAATGTTTTTTTAAGCAGATTTTTTTTAAGAATTAAATGTGGTACCCACATGTTCAGATGTTATATACATTGGTATTCAGTAACTTGAGCATAAATTTCAACAGTCTCTCGTGTGAATAAAGTCCAGGCTGCTTTATAGCCCTCTGTCCTGTTTTATTTCCATTGTTATTTATTTAATGTTCCCAGCACTGTGATAAAACCTTAAACAGTGGTATTTCACTTCTTTGTGTGAAGTAGTATTTTGTCAAAATGTTGTTAGTAAGTAGTGCTTTTCTTTAAATTAAATGGGATGTTCACACTGTTAAATTTATATTAACCTTCATGAATGAGAATGATTTTCTCCATTTATTGTTTAGAACAATGCTTCAAAGAAGTAGTAATATGCAGCTATGTACTCAATATGACAATGGCCTCATTTAAGAATAATTTTTAAAGTACATTCTTGTTAAAATCCCATCCAAATTCTGTAGAATTTATATTAACCACATCATAAGAATTGCAAATAAAATATTATATTAGAATAAGATTTTTTATAAAAATCCATACAAAGGAAAATTACATGTTCCCATCATATTAACATGGATTTTACCATAATCATTATAATCCCAAATTATTCAAATATTAAGTAAGGCATCACTGTAAAAACAAGGGTTATAAACAAGTCAAATCTTGAGTTAAAAGTAATATTTCCCATTGTGTTCAGAAAGCTCACACTAAAAAATTATAGCACTTTCAATAGTTTTCCTTAATTATCCTGAATGAGGAAAAGGAAGCTCTTTGCTTCAACTCCATGGGCTTCTAATTGGACTTTTGGGGGGAAAAAAGTCATGAAGTCCTTTAATTTTCTGTCAGAAGAAAACTCCTTTCTACAACACACTCCATCCCAAGGTGGTCTACCTAAGAAGAAGGGGCACTCAGAATGAGGCAAGAATTTCCTACCTAGATCTTTTAGACAGAATCCAGTTCAAGGGCTGTCAATTGATGATTCTCAACATAATACACTCATGAAAGACCTCCATGCAAGTTGCCCACCACACATTCTGCAGGTTGTTAGACACTTTTGCCCAATAGGCTTGCAAACATTGTCAATCAAAAAAGGCTCTTTACAAAAAACTAAATATAGGGTTGAAGAGTTTTAGCCTCTCGATCTTTTTTCTCAAACTTTCTATGGGATAGAAAGTAGGAAGAAATGGAAAAAAATGTGCAAAAGAAAACTTGATTGCCATCATCAAAACCATGTCAGTGTGTGTTACTGAAATACTGAGATAAAGGCAGAAAAGAGTGATGATGATGAAGATAGATAGATGATAGATGATAGATAGATAATTGGAACAAAAAAATAGGAAGGGCCAACACAGCATAGGGAATAAAAGTAAAAACAAAGCTCATTCATCAAGGGAAATAAGGGAGGAGGCGGTGTGCAGATTAAGGCAAACTAACATATTCACAAACCCGTGTGTGGCATACCGATCTAGGTCATCAATGCCATGAGGAAAGAATGGGAGTAAATGGCACATAATTTAGCTTGTTATTGGTTAAAAATAAAGCGTTGGCTTTTAAAAATAATTATATTGTCTATCTCTTGTGGGGAGATTTTGACAGTCTTATGTTTTTTGAATTTGATTTCAGATTAGTTTTTAGTACCAAATGGACCCTCTTTAAGTCGATCAACTTACAAAGTTTCGTAATCCATTATCTTGTCAGTTATAGTCTGTGTCATTGTAATGCACATAGGGCTATGGAATAAAAAGGCTAAAGTGAGTTTAAAGTTTAAAATGTGAACGTGAATTATGATTTTCTTCTTTCAAGTAAAATCGTGATGAGGAACTCTGTCAAAACAATTCATCGACACACAAGGAAAACTGTCAAATTAAAAGCAAATTGGTATAGTAAGTGAAGAAAATAGACTATGACGTGAATAATTCTGAGAAGAATAAAAAGCAATAAGGATAAATTTCAATACATCATCCACTTAATTTTAACAACAGAGAAAAACTGATCAGAAAATATATATGGGAATAAAAAAAATTCTTTTAAGGCATCCATAAAAGCTCTCCTGAAAAAGTTTTAAATTTTTATATATGATTTTTTTTTTAAAAAAATGAGTATTGACCATCCTTTAGGAAACAAATCCTCACCCACAAAGGTAAATTATTTTTACCAGGCAATTTACTTTCACCTTTTTCACAAAAGTCTATTTTCAAAATCTCTCTATTTGTACTAATTTGTCTGCCACATATAATTGTGGATTTGAACCTAACAAAGTATTTTTACCAGAAAATTTTCTTAAGGGTGAGGTAAAGTGTTCATTAGTTTTCAACTTTAAAATCTTTCTTCTACTGATATCCTTTTTGCCTCATTCTATAGAAAAAGTGGATATACATAAATGCTTAACAACTCACCGATACGTATCACACTTGGTTAGGTAAGTCACTCTATTTGTAAAAATACGAACGCATATACACATAATAATATGTCTTGGTTGCCTAGGAATTTTCTTCCGTTTTTATAGATGAGAGACTCACAAACTCCTTTTCAATAAGTACTTCCTGAGAAACCCAGCCTTGCATATCCATGATTTAAGTGCTTAGTCAAATCATTTCCTCTAATATGAAGAACTGCTGAAGGCAATACAATCCAGCTCAGCGATTCCACCTTTCATAGGAGTCAACATTCTGAATGTATTTGTGACATTAAGAAAGGAAACAGAGACTATCAATCAGACTTTCAGATCCTGTTTTAATCAGAACACATTCAGGAAACAGTCTGAAAAGCCAGAACTTTCAATGCCCCTGTTGAAGAAGGCTTTTTGTTGTTTTTTTTTTTTTTTTTTTCTAACTGATTTGCAGCCCACAGAGGAAAGAACAAACACTGGCGATGCTTTCTATTTAATTTGGTATAAGTTCATAAAACAAATTGCCCAGATAATTGGACATGTCTTCAATTCTACACTACATTTTCCGTAGATGTAAACCAGATTTATAACTTAGAAGTGCAGCAATAAATGAGCCTCACTTGTAATACACCTGTGCCAAGTCTTATGTCAAAGTGAAATAAAAAATGAGACCGACCACTTTGAGTAATCAAACCTGTCAGTTCAGTTAACTCCTTCTAAAGTATTGATGAGAAACACTAAGCTCTGGAGAAAAAAAAGAGGTTAATTATTTCTACTTGTACAAATATACACAAGCAAGAAATCAATGTTTTAAATAGATTTCATAAAAATAAACTTATCATCTTAACCCTGCAAATGATTTTTTTTATGTTATTTCTTTTCCCACCCCCTTCTCTTTGGAGAATTTAAAACTCACTCACACATGGAAACTACTATCTTGAAGCTAAATTCCCATTTTCCTTTGAGGAGTTTTTCCAGCTTAAATCAGAGTTGGCAATTACGCGTCTCTGGACTGGACCATCTGGTCACCATTTGTCTCGTCCCTGGAACAATATAAAGAAAATATAAGGTGGTTTTTAGACACATCTGTTAGTTCTGTGATAACTAAATAAATCCAGTTATTATAAGGCAAAGCTCAAACCTAAAGGTGTCCTCTAATTGAATTCTTCCTTTTCATGGTCAAGAAAAGCAAAGGACATTAATGGTAATAAAGTGGGGAAAGCAGAATTTCCATCTGCAAAGACTTTCCTAACTCTACATACTTCCTCAGGCTATTTGCCAAGGCAACTTTCTCCCAGAGAAAGTAAGTTTAAACAATGCCTGATTCCTGGAATGGGAAAGGTGGATGCATGATATGCAAAGATCAGTTGGTATTAGTAATATATTTCCAGGATTAAAAAGGAAGGAAGGCTTATTTATTTTAGGGGAATAAACTATTTTTTCCCAAAAATCTCTGCTGGTATTTGCATTAAAGTAAATCATTTTACTTATTACAGTGCCAGTTTACTCAAAACAAATTCATTATCTTCCCTCTGCTTTTCCTTTCCTTATCTGAGTAACAGGAACATCATTCTCTGTTCACCCAAGCTAGAAACCAGGTAACCACTCTTGGTTTTTCCTCCCTTCCCTTCGAATCTAGTTAGTGATGAAGAGCTGGTTACGTATAACTGTCAGATATTTCTCAAAGCTATTTTTGCCTTTTTTGTAGCAACTGTTACTCACTTTTCAGTCTCCTTAATGCTCAATCTTTTCCAGTTCACCCCTACAGGTGCTATGAAAGATCTTACCAAAGACAAACCTAATTACATCTGTCTCCCTATTAAGAACTTAAAGTGACTCCCCAATATCTAAACACTAAAGTATGAATTCCTCTTTATAGCATACATAAGAGCCATCAAACACTTTTCTCCTGTCTCATCTCCTATCACTCTCTAAAATTCTGCCAAGCTTGTGTTGCAGTTTCCAAATCAATTCGTGTCCTTTCATGGTCTGGCCTGGTGCACACTTTCTTCTACCTAAATTAATTACTCCACTGATTTATTGAGAACTTAGTCATACTCAGACTGAAATCCAGTATGACTTCTGACATCTTCCTTTACTATCCCCACCAGAACACCTAACATCCCATCTCTGCATAGTGTATGCATCCCCATGTTCACTGCAGCATTATTCATGGTGACCAAGACCAGGAAAAAGTCAAAGTGTCTTTCGGGTGACTGGATAAAGATATGGTACATATATACAATGGAATACTACTCAGCCATAAGAAAAAACAAAATACTTCCATTTGCAACAACATGGATAGATCTTGCAAATACTATGCTAAGAGAAATATATGGAGAAAACAAAGAACCATATGATTTCACTCATATGTGGGACATAAAACTGAAAGTAACAAATGAACCAAGAAGAAAATCAAACAAACAAAAACTCATAGACACAGACGATAATATGGTGGTTACCAGAGGGCAGGGGGTCGGGTAGAGGGTAGTAAAGTGTAAAGGGAATCAAATACATGGTGATGAACAAGGATTTGACTTCGGACAGTGGGCACACAATGCAGTATGTATAATGGCATCGTACACTTAAGACCCATATAATTTTATTAAGCAATGTCATCTCAATAAAATTAATTTTAAAAAACTATAAGCAGAAACTTTGCAAAAAAATAAAAACATCATATAGTATTTAGTTCTATTTTTATATAGTCATTTATCTGCCTTCTCCAACTGTTTAAGCCCCTGAAAAGTAAAAATCATGTGTTTTTCCTCTTCAATATCCTCATAACCAGATGACAATAAACACTAAGTAATTGTTCATAAAGTAAATAAACAGAGCAATGAGGCAGTAAAATCTCTATTTCAACTCTGGTGAAAATTATGAATTTTCATCTTCTTAGGCCAAATGGAATTGAACAATTGGACCAATTTTAAAAAAGTATAAAAGGACATTAGATGTCTTTCAAAGTGGACTTCATGGGTCTATCCAATAAAACAGTCCCACTGATTTCTCATTTGGCATAGGTTTTTTTTTCTTAGAATTGGTTCTTTATTGTACTGTTTCTGTAGATTTTTTGTGTAATGCTTTTATTTTCTATTTTAATTTGTTTGCTTTTCCTTTTGGCTTCAAAATTCATACTCAGATGTAACTGTAAATATCTTTCACTTGTTTATAATTTATCTACCAGCATCACATATGATTAGGCACTAAATATAATGATCTTTCTATGCTAATTTAAGAGTATGTATTTGGAAATAGAATCAAGGGGAAAGAAACATGAATATTCTCCATTTCTGTTCTGACTGACTTCCCTGCAGAACATCTTACCACACTTCTCCTCCTCCTGCCCCCAGTCTCTTGGCCATGCTTTTGCTTTTGTTCTATGCAATAGTAGCAATAAGAATGTTTTTCTTCTCCGGGAGACAAGTGGCACAAAAATGTATCAACTCTGTGGGGAACAAGAATTCATGTAAATCATTTTGAAGAAATTAAGGTAATCTGAAGTGCTCATTAGGTGAAAGACTATTTGGAAAAATGGTCTTTTTTTCTAAGCTTTTTTTAACATTTTTTTTAAATGTTGACTGAAGCCTTATTCAGGCACGTATCTCATTAACTTGAACAGGGTGGTTAGCCCTCGGGGGGACTCTGTTACCTTCTTCAACTGCGTTTGCCGTATAGAGGTCTGCTATAAAAACCACTCACAGACGTAGACTATTTTAACTCATGCAGAAATTACTCAGACCCCAGAGTTGCATCATATGAGAACGGAGGCCCTTCTTCATTCTAATTTTCATGTTGTTTATTCTTTTCTGCTAGCATGTAGGTTCGAAGTCATGCTGACATTGCTGCATACAGATATTTCCATCATCTTTGCCTAGATTTAACATTTACTATTATGTCTACTTCTTTGACAAAACATCCACTTAATCTTTGAAATTATTGAATGTTTAATCAAGTTCTTGAAAATGAGGAGCCATGAGGTTTCAAAAGATTTTTACCCTGTTTACTATTTTTGCATTTGTGTTAGTGTTTCTTCTATAGCAAATACTCCAACCAATTCTCCTCACAGCCATTGCACTGTTTCTCATCTGAATTCATATTAGAACTCCAAATCCACTCTTACTGGTGGCAAGATGGATTTTTTCACTCTCTCACCTCACATATGAAGGTTATTACAAAGTTGATGAGGATAATCAAGTCATACTGGAAAGAATGTTTTGGACCGTGAATATGCAGCTGCAATGAGGAGATATTTTGGCACTTCAAGCATTATAAAAGTTAGAATGATTAATAAGATGAAGTATGGAATTGATCTATTGAGAATACTGTATTCCCTTCATGGTTATTAAGAGATGTGTGAAGCACATTAAAATAGATGTAGATTATTTGTTACTAAAGGGATTCATGATTCAATTTTATCACCTTTAAAAACTTAATGTTCGGTTTTGGGGTTTGGTTTGGTTTGATTTGCATTTTACAAAATATTAAAAATTGTGAGTTGCATGCTTAGGTCAGTGTTTTTAAATAATGTTATATCTTAAGAGGTTATTATCAAAAAAGTATATATTTCAAGTTGTCTAAGTTGTGCAGCTAAGCCAATACATGCTTGCCCCCATTTCCTCATGACACCCTAATAAAATAACAGAGTGGATTTAGCTGTCAGCTGGTAGAGACACACCAGTTGACAAGCCCATAGTTTTCTAATCAGATGTTTAGTGACTCATTTTTAAATATTTATGGGCAGCCAAGGATCCCCAGATATTTGAAGAAAGTCTCTAGCATGAAATTCAGAGACAAAACAAGCAGAAATAAGAAATTTGATAAGAATAAAGGGATGGAAGTCAAAACAAACTTTATGTGTGTGTGTGTGTGTGTGGGTGTGTGTGTGTGGGGGGGGGGTGTTTAACATTGCTTCCCAGAGATAGGAAACTGTGCTTCCATGAAAACAACACCGTAGTAAAATAAATGGACAAGTATATAATTTTCTTAATAAATTTTTAAGCTAAAAATGATTAGGCACAGCAAGGAGGGCATGTTAAAAGCTGAGATATGCCCAAAGTGTGGCAAGCTGTGAATGCAGAGGAAAAGTAATAATAAATATACAAATAAATAAATATCCAGACAAGTAAATACAATTTGTGTAAATTAGAATGCAATAGCAGAAATTAAGAAAAAACATCTACTGGAAAATATTGAATTTTAACTTAAATAAAATGTCTATGTAGAAAACTAAGTGGGAAGAAAAAAAGTAGAGTACCCATTTGAGTGGTTAATTATATGAATAATAGAAAAAAGAGGACAAAATAAATTATGGTAAGTAGATTATCAAGGAAATAATTTAACAAAATGTTCCAAAACTGAAGCTCAGAATGAAAAGTCCATGGAATGTCTAACACAGTAGGAGAAAAAGCTCCGGGCCAACGCACACCACCTTAAAATGCTGAACATGGTGGGGAAACGTCCAGAGGGGAGAAATCAAAATAGCATCAAACCTGTCAGCAGCAGCACAAGACAAACAAACAAACAAACCAATAGGTAAATCAATGACTTCAAAAGTATGAATGAATGTTACTGCTATCTTATCTTTTTACAGCAGCCAATTGGAATAAAGTATGAGAACAGAATAAAGACATTTCATGTTTGCAAAGTACCCCACACTTGATGTACCATGAGCTCTTCAGGAAATTCATGGAAAACATGTCCCCAAAATGAGAGTGCAAAGCAAGAAAATGAAAAACCTGAACCCACAAAGAGAAGATCCAATGCAAGTGAAATACAATGGGAATTTCTAGGATGATTGTGAAGGGAGATCCCCCCAAACAACAGCTAAGCAAATGGCCATTGAAGCAGCAATTCCAGAAGAGACCAGGAGGAGAAAACTATGCTAGAAGGATATCTGCAGGAAGACAGAGTTCCCAAAAATCCCTATATATTTAAAATATTGAAAAGACATTTACACTTTGCAGAGTTTGGAAATGAATCACACGCACATACACACACATTTTTAATTCAAAGGCAAAACCAAAAATAAAGTATGTGGGAAAGTAAAGATAAACATAATAACTTATATGGGTTAGCTGTGAAAAATATTTACACCTCCGCAATCATGTAAAAACTGATTGTTGATCAAATAAACAAAAATAAACATATTGAGAAATGTGAGAAAAAGTGAAGAAGAGTGGGATATAAAAGAATTAAGTATCCCTCTTTTACTGTAATAAGTGAATACATAATGTCTAAAATTGGAAAAGTATAGCTATGTTAGTAAATTAGTATTGCATAAGACTTTTTTCAGAAATATTTAGGTAAATGCTCAAATAGATAGATTTGAGATTGATTGAGAGAGGTAGAAAAAAGGAGAAGATAACAGACACTATTTTTATTTTTAAAATATGCAAAAATATTGAAATGTAAATTCATCATTAAAATTACATATTTATTTCACTTTCCTACTTACTAACAAGCTTGGAACCAGTTCTGGGCTTAGGGGAAAAAATTCCAACTTAAAATTAACCACATCTATGATGGTTGAACGTTGAAGCTGATGAGGTAGTGGGCAATGATAGTAATGGAAACCAGAATCTATACTAGTAGTTTTTTCAGAGTGAATTTTCTGGTGCCAAGAAAAATTGGGGGGGAAAATTACAAGTTACAATACTGAAAAAGAAAATTATAAAGCTTGGAGCAAATCGATAACCAGCATTCATCTCATCATATGTTGAGCACCTTTGTATGTGTCACATGTCATTGTCTCAGAAGCTGCAACCTTAAATAGGTTCAGCTTTTTTTTTTAAGATTTTATTTATTTATTTTTAGAGAGGGAAGGGAGGGATGGAGAGAGAGAAACATCAATGTGCGGTTGCTGGGGGCCTGCAACCTAGGCATGTGCCCTGACTGGGAATCGAACCTGCAATGCCTGGTTCGCAGACCGCACTCAATCCACTGAGCTACACCACCCAGGGCAAAATAGGTTCAGCTTTTAAAAAAAGTTTGCACAGGCCCTGATCATGTGTATTTAAGGCTAGAGAGGGTTGTTTTTTCCTCCTCAAAGCTAAGCTTTATTCTTTTTTTCCCAAACTTTTACTCTTGCCATGAACTTGGCCCAATAGTTATATCCTCTTTCTGTGTAATTTTTCTCTCTTGATTTTGGTTCCTGGTTTATGGGCTATAAATAAGCTAAGTATGACTCTCCCATCTTATAGATTAATTGAGTGATTAAGAAAAGCAAACCATTTCTCATCACCTCCATTACTTCCTACTGCACACGTTATACTAGCTCTCCTCTTCAACCAAGTCCTCCAGCCCTAACCAATGTTGCTCAGCTGTTTGGAGTCATGTCTTGTAAACAGAAAGGTTGCGGGTTCAATCCCAGGTCAGGGGACATACTTACCAAGTGATGTTTCTCTATCACATCAATGTCTTTCTCTCTCTCCTGCTTCCTCTCTTTCTAAAAGCAATGAAAAAAATGTCTTCTGGTGAGGATTTAAAAAAGGTAAGTCTTCCAAAGAATGATCTGAAATTGCTGCCTTCATTGTCTCACTTTCTCAAGACTTAACTTTCTCAAGACTTAAAACGAGTTCTATGCTCCCCATCACCCTACAAGTGTTCCAGTAAATGTCACTCTTTTCTGATGGGTCTTTCAGTCCTTGTTTCATTTGACCTATGTGCACTCCTTGCCACTATCAACCTGCTTGCTACGATCTCTTTGTTCTCCACCTACCTCTCTTAATATTTTTTTCTCAGTTGCTTATCCTGGTTCACTTCTTTTTTTAAAGAGTTCACGGATACATATGCGTTATTTGTAACAAGTTCATTCTGCTAAATTTCACCCTATTTTGAATGACGACTTTCACAATTACAAAGAAGAATTATTAAAATGACAGTTTAACTAATATCTTTGACAAATGAGTAGTTATTGTATTTAACAATTATAATTATTCATAATATACAGACAGTAACTCTAGGAAACTTTCTATTAGAATACCCAAGAAAATTAAATAGAACAACTTGTTCTGATAGGACCTGGTTAACAAAGTGATTTTTTTTTTCATTTTAGTCCATGTATCTTTTTTATTGAATTTATTGGAGTGACACTGGTTAATAATAATAGGTATCAGGTATACAAGTCTACAATACATCATCTGTGTATTGTATGTTTACCACCCAAGTCAAGGCTCCTTCCATCATCATTTATCCCCCCTTTACCTCCTATTTCTTCCCACACCCTACTTCCCTCTGGCAATCGCCATACTGTAGTTTGTGTCCATGAGTCTTTTTTTTCTTTGCTTAATACCTTCACCCTTCCCCCAGGCCCCAACCACCCAGCCCCCAACCACTTCCCCTCTGACAGCTGCCAGTCTCTTTCCACCTTGAATCTCTCCACCTTGAGTCTCTTTGTGTCCATGAGTCTCTCTCTATCTTGTTTGTTAGTTTAGTTTATTCATTAGATTCCACATATACATGAAATCTTATGGTACTTGTCTTTCTCTGACTGGCTTGTTTCACTTAGCATAATACTCTCCAGTTCCATCCACACTGTCATAAAAGGTAAGATTTCCTTCTTTTTCTGACTAAGCAGTATTCCATTGTATAAATGTACCATGGTTTTTTTTAATCAACTCATCTACTGATGGACACATGTTCATGGATAGAAATAATTAACATCATTAAAATGTCCATACTGCCCAAAGCAATCTATGGATCAGTGCAATTCCTATCAAGATATGGATGGTATATTTTACAGAAGTGGAACATATATTCCAAAAATTTATATGGAGTCATAAGAGACCAAAAAAAGCCACAACAATATTGAGAAAAAAGAACAAAATTGAAGAAATCATGCTACCTGATGTCAAACTACACTATAAGGCCATTAGTAATCAAAACAGCATGTTACTGGCATAAAAAAAAGCATATAGATTAATGGAATGGAATAGACAGCCCAGAAACAGACCCACCTGCCTTTATAACCAATTAATATTTGACATAGGAGGCAGGAACATACAATGGGGTAAAGACAGTCTATTCAATAAGTGCTGTTGGGAAAATTGGATAGACATGTGCAAAAAAATAAAACTAAACCACCTTCTTACACCTTACACAAAAATAAACTCAAAATGGATTAAAGACTTAAATGTCAGACTTGAAACCATAAAATCCTAGAAGAAAACATAAGTAGTAGAATCTCAAACATTTCTTATAACAATATTTTTTCTGATATATATCCTCAGGCAAGAAAAACAAAAAAGAAATAAATAAATTGGACTAATGAAAAGACAACTCACTGAATGAGAGACCATATTCACTGACACATTTGTTAAGGGGTTAATATCCAAACTTTATAAGAAACTTATAAAACTCAACAACAAAAAAAGGAAAACCAACAAAAAACAATCCCATTAACAAATAGGCAAAGGACCTGAATAAACACTCCCCCAAAGAGGACATGCGGTTGGCCAATAGACATATGGTAGGATGCTCAATGTCACTTATCATCAGAGAGATGCAAATTAAAACCACAGTGATATATCACCTCGCACCAGTCAGAATGGCTATTATCAATAAATCCAGAAACTGCAAGTGCTGGTGAGGATGTGGAGGAAAGGGAGCCCTAGTGCACTGTTGGTGGAAACGCAGACTGCTGCAGCCAATGGGGAAAGCATGCAGTTGCCTAAAAAAAATTGAAAATGGAACTGCCTATGAATCAGCAATTCCACTTCTTGAAATATATCCAAAAAAACCTGAAACACTAATTCAAAAGAATATGTGCATTCCTATGTTCATTGCAGCATTATTTACAACAGCCAAAGTTTGAAGCTCCTTTACTTCTTAAAGCTTGGAGTCTCTACAACTGTGTCTTTTTTAACATACTAGCAAACAACACTATGTTGGTTATATTAGTTTTAGGTGTACAATATAGTGATTTGACATTTTTATACCTTAAAATGTGATCACTTCACTAATTCTAGTAATCATCTGTCATGGTGCAAATTTATCACAATATTACCAACTATATTCCCTTTCATCTTTTTCACCCACC
The DNA here is from genome assembly GCA_004024845.1 of Tonatia bakeri. Taxonomy (NCBI): domain Eukaryota; kingdom Metazoa; phylum Chordata; class Mammalia; order Chiroptera; family Phyllostomidae; genus Tonatia; species Tonatia bakeri. The sequence goes on from PVIA01006806.1 coordinate 87,943, forward strand.
TCCCACCCTCTCCCTTCTGGTAATCATGCCTTTGGTCTGTGTTTTTATGAGGATGAAAGAAAAGTAAGAAAATTCTTACAACTTTTTCTTTGCTCTTCTCTGTAGATATGCTCTTCCACAACTTTAGCTAAAGCAGGATTCCAGACAACTACCATACCTCCTGATTAGCGCTCTTAGAGAGACAAGAATTGTCCATGGAGTTTTCCCAGTTCTCTCTGTCCTTCTGAGTTCCCTTGGAATCATGGTTCAAAATCACCACACTTCACATAGAAATGAAGGACCAGACCTGGAAATAATTCTAGTCATCTCCTTCATCCTCAGACTCACATCAGTCACCTCACCTGTATGTTGTTCGTCCTTCTTTTCCGTGTTTGCTCCCTTCTTTCCATCTATTACCTACTCGCCTTGTTCAAAGCCTTACTTCACCAGCAGTTTCAATGACAGTGGTAATACTGCCACTCCCAGCCTCATTCCTCGGGTCTTTTGCATCTTTAATTCATCTTCTATACTGCTATCAAAGTTGGCTAGCCTAAAATACTTGTCATTTTACTTAGTAGCCCAAAACCTTTCAATAGCTCCCCACTACCTGCGGGATAAAATCTAAACCCCTTAGTATGTCCACAACCAGACCACAAACCGCTTATCTCTTGCTGTACCACTGTCACTTCCTACACTTCAACTAGCACCTTCCTTCCAGCTTCTGAATTACTATCTGAACTTCCATTCAGGTTGCCTCATCATTCTGGAATTGCATCCCCTTTCCTCCCCTATCTCCACACCCAATGGAGAACATCTACAACTGAGATTTGTTTTTAAATCAACTTTTCTATGAAGCTTTTTGGATGGCCTAAGCAAATTTAATCACTTCTTTGTTGCACCTCAACTTATCTCTCTGCAAAAGTATATTTTTAGGAAAAAACAATGTTGCATTTCTCCATTGGGCCATGAGCTCATTTAGGACAGAGTCTTGCCCTCCCTGTTTTATAGTACCAGTGTTTCAAAGAGTTCCTAAATGACAGTCAGTGCTTGCCCTAGGAAACTCATAAAGCTGTAAGTGTCTGCAATCTACCCAAAATTGTATTAGGAAAAGCAAAGCCAGACAGCTCTTTTCATGAAAGTTGTTATGCTTTGAGTTATGTGACAGTAAAACCCCTGCCACAGTTGCATGGTCAAATGATAAACTATCTGAAAATAGGCAAAAAGAAAACTTTCTCCCTACATTGCAGTATGGAAGACATTAAATGAGAAAGGAGTTCTATATTGGATGTGGAAAATATGCTACACTTAGACAAATATAGCAGAAGCAGACCTGGCTATAATATTAACAATGAAGGCAGTGGAGGGCACTAAATCAGGAGTATTGTAGGTTAGAACAGAAGGGACCTTCCAGGAATGGCAAGTTGATGGTATGCTGGTGAGTAGTAAGTAATAATATTGATCCAGAAAGGGCTGCTATATTTATATACAGGGCAGGGTAAACGACATTCCAGTTCTTCCCAGGGTCTGACTCTGCTGCAGTTGAGATGGCACTATGTGGCATATTTTGAAAATATTCCATGATCAAATGGCTTAAATCATAGATTATAAAACTCAAACTTAATGGCATTTAAACTACTTCATTATTGGAGAATTTCATAATTTGCCTCTTAAAGGTAGATAATCTATTCAGTGGTAAAAATAAATTAAATTCTTAACTAACATATTTCTACATTATAGCTCCTTTGAGGCCATCTAGATTAGGCCAACAATTACTGCTCACCTTCAGACTGATATTAAAATTCAGTCTTGAACTTGGGATCTTATTTCCCCAAGGTCTGCTTCATATTTCCTTCCATATACAAACTTAGGGCCTCTCTCCTGTTTATCCCCATAAATATGTAGTCAAAGTTAAAAATATGATAAATTAAACAAACTTAAACACTAGAGAGAGAAACATCATGAGGAATGCAATAACACCTGCAAAATTTCTGGAGACATGATTGTGGCCTAGATGCAGGTGATGTATGACAAAGGAGGAACTGATGGAATACATAATACAAAGAAAGTGCTTAGGATATCAGTGCACAGAGAAGTAGCCCACTGTGATGGGGAAACCGGACATTCAGTGTGCAGCTGCCTTCACAATGTTGAGTCTGAGTTGCTAATATGGGTAACCTTAGAGTCTTAGAATAGTAAAAGTACAGATGACCTTTGAGATCATCTGTTATCACTTCCTTGTATCCCAGATTTCAAAACCAAGTCTAAGAGATTTTGATTTGCAAAGTATAAATAAGTACCCCAGGAAAATAGATTGGGGTGAATATTAGGAAAAGAGTAAATATTTGAATTATCTGCACACAGAAAATTTCTAAATTCCTAAGTTAATATTGGATAGTTTCTCATAAAACAGTAATTTAAAAAACAGTAAAGAGGTAAGGAGGTTTATAAAAATAGCACATGAAAACTTCCACAGGCAAAAACAGGGGGTCCCATATGTCTCCCTCAAAATTGACATGAGAAATTTTACCAAACAGACCAGAAGTTAAAGATGTGATCCCAGAAATAAACATGAAGAGAAAAATAAATGTAGGAATTGAATCAAGAAAACATATAGCTGTGTCATCTGGTATGGTAGCCACGAGGCATAGGTAGTTATTGAGCACTTTAAAGGTGACTAGTCTAAATTGAGATATGCTATATGTAAGATCTGTACATAATAGATTTTGAAGACCTAGTATTAAAAGGTTATAAAATATCTCATTAGTAATGTACATATCTATTACATAGTGAAATTATATCACTTGGATATATCATGTTAAGTAAAATATATTATTAAGAGGAATGTAGCAGGTTTCTTTTTGCTCTTTTTAATGTGCTACTAAAAATTTTTAAATTACATAGGTAGCTTATATTTATGGTTCATGTTATATTTCTGTGAGACAGCCTTGGTGCCAAGGATATGTGGAAACGGACGGACAGAAATATTAATTTGAATACCCTGTGTAATCTTGGCATATCTCATGTGCATTGTTTACCTGAGAGTCACACAATTCAAGACCATTTCAATATCTATTATTCTTACATCTTCTAGCTCCAGGAACCTCCATGTTTTTTTTTATTTTTATTTTCATTTTAAATAAAATTCTAAAGGCCAGGGTAAAATAAGTTAGAGAGAAAGTTTTTATCTGAGCATTTAATACTAGTCTGACACAGGGACACAACTTTTAGGACCTTCTAAATAATAAATATTGTACTATCAGTTGTTCTGGTATATAAAATATGTTTTAAAAAACCTGTTTTTAAAAGCTGAATAATTAAAGTCATAAAGGAGACACCTGGTATTGTTGCCCTGTTCTGCTAATTTATGCTGAGATCACATGTAGACAGACTACATCCCGCCCTTCCTGGATATTTTTAATTGGTATGCCCTCTGCCTTTCACTAATGTATCTTATTTCTTCCATTATCTATAAAAGAAGCAAGTGTTCTTTCACCTTGAAAACTGAAATACCTCTTCCCGATATAATCAGATGCTTTCCAATCCCTTTTAAAGGAAAGGAAATTGCTTCTCTGGCTGCCAGCCATCATGAAGCTGAGAACATGTCTCTTGGTGAAGGTAAGGCGCCCTAATGAATGACTTTCTATTGAAAGGAAAGACAATCCCTGCAGTAATTCAGTATAAGCAACTGTTATTTAGACACTAATGGAAGAAATAAAAATAGATAAATAAAGACACAACTTCCCATGTGTAGCTGTCAGAGGTGACAGTAAGATAGGAAGTCATTTCCAACCAATCAAAACATTGAGTTTACTTAAAGAAACATGACCAAAAATCCATTTTGCCACTTGGAATTTTTTTCTTTTATATACAATTAGTTCATCCACTAGAAGGAAAGAGGGAAGGAGGGAAGGAAGGAAGGAAGGAAGGAAGGAAGGAAGGAAGGAAGGAAGGAAGGAAGGGAGGGAGGGAGGGAAGGAGGGAGGGAGGGAGGGAGG
>PVIA01006807.1:0-91887 GCA_004024845.1 Tonatia bakeri
AAAAAAGCAAATCGATGTACAAGAATAACAGTACAAGGATGATCTAAAAACCAAACAAGACAAATCACTGAATGTATGTTGGTATACTGCATACGTTAACTTATTCACTCAACAAACATTTATAAAACACTATGCATGTGCCAGGCACCATGTGTAATGAGGAAACTAATTTTGTCTTTACACTCAAGAAGTTATAGTCTACTGGAAGAGTCATCCAAGAAACGGGCAATTTAAAGTGTGAAAAGTCTGACAAGTATTACCACATAGGGGATGATGACTCAGGATGAAGCTGAGTAGGCTGGTAGGGGGCTTGATCACAAAACACACTCAGGTCTTTACAATTTGTCCTAGGAACAATGGGAGCCCTTAGATAAGCTTTTAGGAAAAATCATTCTTACTTCCACAATGAAGAATGGACCAGAAAGACTGGAAAGGAAGAGGCCAGACAGGAGGCTTGTAGTAATGAAAGTGATAGACAGATGATGGCAATTCGTACTAGCATGGCAGCAGTAAATGAAGAGAATTAGATGAATTTAAGTTATTTAAGGGGAAAATCTTTGTGCAGGTGGCTAGATATGGGCAGCAGGAAAGTGAGAAAAGTCAGCTGAAAAGTCAAAGACAACTTCCAGAGATTTCTGGCTCTGAACTTAGTTGAACAGAAAATGAGTGAGGGGATGAGGGAAGTATAACTCATTCCATTTTAGATATATTAACTCCAAAATGCCTGTGAGATTTCTAGTGTGAAGTTGTACAAACAAGTCAGCTCTGAAGACAACCAACCTGCAAAAACGAAGACTGGTGCTTACCAGCTCAGAGGTGATACAACTGAAGTCGTTACAACAGCTGAGATTGACCCATGGGAGAATGTGTAGAGCAAGATAAGCAGAGCCAGGCACAGCAATGCCAACACTTAAAACAGACACCCCCCCCCCAATCTAACAATTGAGGCTGAGAGAAAGCAGTTAAAGAGGTAAAACTAAAAACAAGAGAGAGGCAAGTATTTCAAGGAGAGGCAATCAACAGTATCCAAAGATATCCAACTATTGAGCAAAATATGGTCTTAAATAGGTCTGCTCCATTAAGTATTTTAGTATAGAGCTCACTGACAACCTTAAGAATGGTTTCAGTAAAATGGTAGGGACATGGTTTAACATAGCAAAAACCATATTTAAATGGACTGCTGAATACAAGGAGATGAAGTAAAGGCAGTACCATAAATAAATATCTTTGAAAAAAATGGAAATGCTGAAAAGCCATTTTTCTGGTTGTTTTCTATTCCAACTAAGTGAAATGCTTAAATGCTAAAAACAGACATCCCCCCAAAAAAAGACAAAGGAAAAGTGGAGAAATGAATTAAGATTTTTAATATCACCATTTTCACCGTGTAATCAATCAAAGGAAGACAACTGGACATGACGGAATAACACAACATAACCTATAATGTATTTTTGCCAAAAATCAAATCTGAATCTGTTCAAATGTCTGGCTCCAATTATCAATTTGCAAGAAGTATGGATGGCAGAAGAATATGCTTAAGACACCATGGGATAAACCAGCAATATCCTGACTGTGAAAAGCCCTATAAAATAAATGACCCAATTTCTTAAAATAAATTTCAAGAAGAGAAAAAGAGCTAGAAAGGGAAATTTAAATGAGACAAGGGATATAGCAAATAACTGCAGCTTATAAACCTTATTTTGATCTGGATTACAAAAAAGTAATTATAAAATGAACAAACCAGTGAAAAAACAATTGGAGAAGTTTTAACACTGGGTATCTGATGATATTAAAGAATAACTGGGACTTTTTCAAGAGTATTAATAGTATTGTGCTTATTTTTAAGTCTTTTAGAAATATATAATAAAAAAATATATCAGTTAGCCATGGCTGGTGTGGCTCAGTGGATTGAATGCCGGCCTGAGAACCAAAACAGTCGCTGGTTTGATTCCCAGTCGGGGAACATGCTTTGGTTGCAGGCCAGGTCTCCAGTTGGGGTTATGTTGAGAGTCAACCACATACTGATGTTTCTCTCTCTTTCTCCCTCTCTACCCCTGCCCCTAAAAAGAAATAAATAAAATCTGTTAAATGGAGGGTTCATCACACTATGCCCTAATTTTGTTTATGGGTCTGATATTTCCTAAAATAAAGTATTTTTTTTAATCATAGGAAAATATGAAACAAGGAGCTAAGGACAGAAAGAGAGGAATGCGATCCACACTTAGAAATCTTATGTATAAAGATGGGTCACCTCTTCCACCGTGTTAGAAAGAAGAATGCAAATATGTTTTTTTGTATTTTGGGAAAATAGGAAGTAAGGTCATTTGCTGAATAGGCAGGATAAGGAAGAAGGCATTAAGAGGCTTGAAATAGCTGCTACGGAGAACAAAGAAATGGAACAGGAAGAATGTTTTTTTAGATGGAAGACTGAATTTTTAGTGGTAACAACGTACAAAGATGTCATTTTTTTTTCTTTAGCAAGTTATTTAGCTGTAGCTGTGTCTGCAGCTAGTCTGGCTGCAGACACAGAAGAGTTGCAGGTTTAGAGATCTAGGGTTAGGATGAGGGTTTCCACAGTTTAGCGTGATGAATGTATAAATGAGAGATGAAATAATGGTTCAAAGAGCCTAAACTGCATTATGTAGAAAGTGAAAACAGGAAAGGAAAATTGAGAGTCCTAGGAACCAAGAAAGCAGGTCTCTAACCTGGGAGAACAGTCAGAGAATGGAATAATTCAATTTAAGACTTCTCAATTTGCTGTTAACTGTATGTTAATAATGTTTTTTTTAATAAGTTTTTATTTATTTATTTTTTAGAGAGGGAAGGGAGGGAGAAAGAGAGAGAGTGAGAGAAACATCAATGTGCGGTTGCTGGGGGCCGTGGCTTGCAACCCAGGCATGTGCCCTGACTGGGAATCGAACCTGCGATGCTTTGGTTCGCAGCCCGCACTCAATCCACTGAGCTATGCCAGCCAGGGCTACTGTATGTTAATAATGTTTTATACAACTAGCTAAGTATTGAGGGTACATGATAAAGACAATGGGTATGATGATTACTAAATGCAGATGAAGAAAATGTGGTCTTAAATCTGTAATCAACTCTATAACCCTGAATAATTCATCTAACTTTTCTGGAAAGTAGATAACATCTAAGGTCCCTTTTAACTCAGATTATTTCATCCTCTATCAATTTCCTACCTTTAATATATAATTTTTTTTTGCTATCGGAAAGTACAAGTATGTGATTGAGTTATCATGCTTCAGAATATAATGTACCTTTCCAGTTACCTTTTAGTTTAATATATTAATATGTAACTGCAAAATATCACATGACAACAGAAAAAAATGATTCTCAAATGGAACAAAGGATATAGTTTGAAGTATTTTGCAATTAACAATATATAAGCAACCATACAAATAAACCAGGCAGTTCTGTCTTACCACCTGGTGAAGGAGTTCTTAATTTTTTTTTTTTTTTTGGAGGGGGGAGGGATGAAGTCCATTGGATTCCTTTGAGAATGTGATGAAAGCCTGGATCTTTTAGCTCAAAGAAGCACTTATAAATATAAACAAAATATTACATGCATTTTAGAGGGTTCAGAAATCCTCCTAAAGTCAATATAATGAATGAAAAGACTTAACATTTTTAAAAAACATTTTGGCAGTCCTTCAGTAATCCCTTCTAAGCTACTTGTATACATTACAAACATATTTCAAAGAAAAGTCTGATTTATTCGTTTGCACATCAATATCCAGACATTAATTTTAGAGATCAGATCTGTGTTGCCTGAGTCATAGAAACAGGCTTCAGTATGCTTTTTGGAATGCAGAATTCTTTAGCATTCTATATACTCTAGTATATCCTGTTATATGCTACACCAATGCAGCTCTTAGCAATGTTTTACTACCTGGGTAAGTACCTCACCACAACAAGAGAAAGGGAAAGAGTAAAAAAGAAAAGATAAAGAAAATAATATCACATTAAAAAATAATCTTATAAAACAGAATGGTGAGTGACTTAGTAATTTAAATCTTTTCATTTTAAGTTTCAATGTGGTAACACAGGTTTTACACTTATCAAAACAAACTTTATAAAATACTATTTCAGGGCTCTCTTTGGCAGCACATAAACTAAAATTGGAATGCTATAAGATTAGCATGGCCCCTGTGCAAGAATAACACACAAATTTGTGAAGTGTTCTGTATTTTTTTAAAGAAAAAATATTATTTCATTAATAATCTATTTCATACATTGGCCTTTGCCAACTAGGAGTTTATGTAATAGGGGGAAATAACCCAGAAAATTAAGGATGTCTGTGAGGGAACACAAACAGTAGAGGATTATTAACATAAAAAATGAAAATCACGAGATTTACTTATTATTAGATGTAAAGTAGGCATTTAAGAGAGCCACTAGTAATTGGGTGATTACCAATGGCTCTAGCTCTTAAAAAAGTGGCACTTGACAATACTTTATTTAAAGAGGGTTAACAGAGTATCTACCTTGCTTGATCAGTACATTTTACAGCTCATAATCCCATTCCAAATACTCAGATACAGCAATGAGACAAGGCAGAAGCTACTATCAATCAAGATTTATTGGCCCTGGCAGGTGTGGCTCAGTGGATTGAGTGCCAGCCTGCAAACCAAAGGGTCACTGGTTTGATTCCCAATCAGGGCACATGCCTGGATTGCTGGAGAGGTCCCCAGTAGGGGGTGCACTAGAGGCAACCACACATTAATGTTTCTCTGCCTCTTTTTCCCTCCCTCTGTCTAAAAATAAAATTAAAAAAAAAAAAAAGAAAAAGATTTATTGAGCACATTTTCAGACTAGCTAATTTTCAGGAGTTAAATAAAATCTGTTGTTTTCCAATTAACTGTATGCTTCATGATACTCTGCAAAGCATCAGGATTTTAAAAAATTAGTTCCAAAAAACAAAATTTTTCTCAAAGTCCTAATGGCACAAAAGATATTTTATTAATCTATATGACTATTTGTATTACAGACACACCTGTCTTGACGTTTCCAAATATTTTTACCACCTTATCCATTATCCTTACATGGATTCTGTACACAATAATCCAATGCAAAAAAAAACAAAAGCTAAGCTTTTCTTTAAACATTTTTCTATAGAGAAATATTTGTCCATAATTTAACAATTTAAGATTTTGATCTGAGTTAGACAAATAAAAGCTACTTTCTTAGTTATGCTGGCTATACATGATATTTTAAAAGAATCAGATCAAGGTTTAAAAGGCACGGGTAGTCAGTATCCAACAAAAAGATACAAAACTTGGTTACTCATATCACCTGTCTTAATGTTCCTATCTAATAATCTGTTTTTTAGATACTCAAAAAAGAATCAAACTGCAATATCATGTAAGAAAATACTGAGGTAGAATTACAATAAAGTTCATGAGAATTAGACAGAAATTTTTTATTTAGAGCTTGTACATTTCTATTCTAACATGAATGTTACAGTTCCAACAATGTTGTAAATGCAAGACTTCCTTTATTTAATATTCAAAGATTTATTTTAATAAAATATTATCTAATTGTTAACATAGTATTGGCAAAAGAAATTAATGATGTTGTATTTTCTTGTTTTAATTGCCATACTGAAATACTAACATATGGTTAGTATTTCATATGGTTAGTATTTCATATGGTTAAACCATATGAAATGCCAATAACGGCAATTACACAGATTCAATCTAATACTTACCAATGGTACTTTAATAGCATTAGCAATGTTCTTAGCAGCTAGTATAAATAGCAAAACAGGAATTTATTTACACAGTGGTTTCTGTTTTAATTTACTTTTAGAGAGAGGGGAAGGGAGGGAGAGAGGAAAGGAAACATCAATGTGCAAGAGATATATGGGATCTGTTGCCTCTCACTTGCCCCCAACTGGGGACCTAGCTGGCAACCCAGGGATGTGCCCTGACTGGGAACTGAACTGGAAACCTCTTGGTTCACAGGCCTTCCCAGGCCAGCACTCAATCCACTAGGCCACACCAGCCAGGGCTTTTAAATAGTTCTGATGAAAAACTAAGCAAATAGCAACTCCCTCCTCTGATATCATAGTTTTTTGTACATATACATTATTTAACACTTCTCACACTACACTGTAATGATCTGTCTTGATATTGTCTTCTCAAAAACTGTCCTCCAAAACTGCAACAAATTTATTCCTCATTGTATCAAATATCATGGTAATTAACAATAGGTATCTAGTTGATTTTTTAAATTCTCACCCAAGGATATATTTATTGACTTTCGAGAGAAAGGAGGGGAGAGAGCGATCAATATGAGAGACCAACATGGACTGGTTGACTCCTGTACAAGCACCAACTGGGGATGGAACCTGTAACCTTTTGGTGTACTGGAAGATGCTCCAAACAACTGAGCCAGATACTGCTACAGCAGTATTTAGTGTTTTTAAATGACTACTACAGGCATCACAGTAACACTAAAATAAAAATTTATTGTATTCTCAGAACTAAAGATGTATTGTATAATTTTATTTTCATCCTCTTATCTTAAAAATTCAGAAAAATCAAAATCTGAAATATGGACAAATATCTAAGTCCAGTTGCTTGGGGCTGGTATTGATGTCATTTTTTTTTCTTTTTAAAGATTGAACACTAACATATCAGAGAAAGTACACCAATTTTAAAATTCTGTAGAAAAATCAATTGGCTATCTTAACTTAATAGTGAAACTTTAAAAATTAAAGACCTTTATTCATACTCTTCATCTGGTTTCTGCTTATAAACACTACATTTTCAAGTGACAATTACATAAACATAGCTCCAACAGCCCTGTAGATCTGATTTTTTTAAGTCAAAAGTCACACACACACACACACACACACACAAATACACTGCCTTAAAAGAAGAAAAAAGCTTGCTAATATTTCCAAGCATACAAACAAAGAAGACAAACTATTGTTCTATGTGTATTTTTTTAAGCATAAGGTATGGCTAATACTAATGCAGTTAGCCCAAAGAAATTACAACAAAGGTAGAAATCGCTGTAGTTCTTAAGAAAGGGAACAATGTTCTAAAACTGGTTATTTCATGGTAATTGTTTTGGAGATTATATATGAGATATTAAAGCAAGAAGAGGCTGGAAGTAGAAGGCCTGACTAGGCCTGGACTAGGATGGAAGCAATTAGAATTATTTGAAAAAAGAGCTTTATGGTCAAATTGCAATTATGCAAAAGTGGAATGGGGCGGGGGACACACAGTTCACTAGTTGCTCTTGGAGGATGGCTTTCTCTAGGATATGATCTTGGTCCTAAAGGCAGATCTCTTGTTTACAACCGAAGACAAACTGCCCAGGTGTTATGACAACCCAACTGGAAAACATGAACTAAGTTTAGATTATATTATTACCCACATCAATGTCTGCCTCCAATGAAACCAATAACTGAGAAGTAACTATATTCTCAGTGTCAATTATTCAATTTATTTACTTAGAATGTACCAGGTACCCAGTATTCAAACCAAACAATATATATCTGTGAGCCATATAGCACAACACATGGTTAACTATGTGCCTCATCTACGGAAAGCTACATGTGACATAAAAGCAATGTTTAGTCCCGTCCCATAAGAAACTTACAATATAGTTCAAGATATAGGCTATACAAATCCTTTCATTCATTCATTGACTATTATGCTAGACTCTCTCTCTATGAGGTTTTAAAATAAACATGAACAAAATGAAATCTACCTCTAAGGGAGCATACAATCTAGTTCAAGTGAGGTGGGAGGGATAGGAACTGGAAAGCAGGTAGCAAAAAGAATATAACACAAGCTGAGGACTGACCAAGTCAGCCTTCTAAACTGTTTTAAAATGTTTAAAAGAAAAAAGAAAAAAAAACAGAGCTTGTCTGAATATAAATCCCATGATAGAATAACAACAAACTTACAGCTATTAACAACCAAATCTACAAAACAAAGCAAAGCAAACAACTAGAACAGGAACAGAATCACAGAAATGGAGATCACATGGAGGATTATCAGCAGGGAAGTGGGAGGAGGAGAGATGGGGGAAATATACAGAGAATAAGTAGCATAAATAAGTAGAAAACAGACAGCGGGAAGTTAAGAATATTATAGGAAATGTAGAAGCCAAAGAACTTACATGTACGATCCATGGGCATGAACTAAAAGGGGTGAGTGCAGCTGAGAGGGGGTGTGCAGGGCAGGGGGGGATGAGACAACTGTAATAGCATAATCAATAAAATATATTTTTTAAAAATCCCATGATAGGCCCTCTGACAGCAAGCTGAATATGTACATGGAGGTTCAAATATCAACTTGGTCACTTACAAATTATGTGATTTGGGGCAAATTTTCAAACTTCCTAAGTCTACAACCCTATAAAAGGGCTAACTAACATTACCACCTACCTGAAACAGTAGTGGTGAAGCCTAACGAGATAATCAGTGTTCAGGGCTTGTCTACCATTTTACTTCCCTCAATAGAGCTCAGGAATAGTGAAGATGTGTAAAGATGACAATTTCAATTTGAAAGCTAAAATAGAGCATGGCACCTTTTGCACTAGGTACACACATAAGCGAAATAAAAGACTGTTATCCTAGTGTCCAAGGACAGAGAACAAATCAGTTTTGCCACCACAAGGACACAGAAAGAAAAGGTAGGATGCTTTATTACTACTATCACCAATCACCTTAATCATTGTCACAATAATTACCTACCAACATTGAGTATTACTGAGTATTAAGTACTGTTCTAGACTCCTTAAATGCAATAACTCATTTGATACATCAGGAAAAAAATTATACAAGCTACATGAGAAGAACTTGTAGATTACCAATTCATAGAAAAAGAAAATTTCTTTCAGGTGAAAAAAATTAGGGAAGGTTACCAGGAAAAAGAATCTGGTATGCAGATTCAAAGAATAGGCCAGAGGATACACAGAGAAGAGAAGGGAGGGAGTGGTAAACAGTGACAGACAAGAACAAAATGTATCTTCATAAAGCTGAATCACAGTATACATGGCAGGCAATATGAAAAAGGATGAAAATGTAAGCCAGGACACATTATGTCCTTGAGTGCTCATTTAGGATAAGACTAACATGCTCTTTGCATTTTCATATACATAGTTCCCTAAAGATAGTAAAAAGCTGACAATAGATTTTTAACAATAAATTGACTTGAGTCCTGATGGATGCGGCTCAGTTTTGGGGTATCTTCCCACAAAACAAAAGGTTGCCGGTTCAAAACAGGGTCAGGGCACATGCCTGGGTTGCAGGTTTGGTCCCCTATCAGGGCACCTATGAGAGGCAACTGATTAGATGTTCTCACCTCAATGTTTTTCTCCCTCTCTCCCTTCCTTCCCCTCTCTCTAAAAACATAAAAATAAATAATATAATCTTTAAAGAAAAGAAAGTGACTTCAGAACTGTGGTTCAGAAAAAATAATCTGATTGCTTTATGTAATACCCCACATAATTCCTCCCCCTATTCTTTGCTATGGGAGTGATACCCAGTTTCCCAATTCCACCCAGTCATCCAAGCTACAAATCTGAGATGTTTTCTAGTATCTCCCTCTCCCCATCACACTACTCATTCACAATTCTACCTCGCAAATCTTTCTTCAGTCAACAATTCTGTCACTATTGAATTTTAAGCACTAATCATTCTTTCCTTAAAAAGCCTCCTAAATGACTTTCAAACTCCAATTCATATTACTCACTGGCTCCCACATTACCTACCTAAAATACACATCTGATCATAATGCCCGCCTTTGCTTGAAATTGTCGGATTTCTAAATTGCCTACAAACTATACAGAATATCAAATTCTATCAATCTGGCTCATATGTACTTTTCCACGCTCAGATCCATATGTACTCACACTACAATCCCTTCTACCAAACTGCTTTCCAGATTTCCTCTCATGTCCACTCCCATTCATTCAAGGTTCAGTTTAAATATCATCTTTCCCAACTCTCTTTAGTGGGGATATTTGCAGGCACTGCAAAAGCCTAAGTGACAAGTATCATATACAATGCAAACCATATAACACAGGACCCAGATTTTTTAACTACACTGAATTTCCTACCCATTTAATTATTTCATTAAGAATCTAGAAAAAAGTCAGGCCCTGGCTGGTGTAGCTCAGTGGATTGAGCGCGGGCTGCGAACCAGGCATCGCAGGTTCGATTCCCAGTCAGGGCACATGCCTAGGTTGCAGGCCATGTCCCCCAGCAACCGCACACTGATGTTTCTCTCTCTCTCTCTCCCCCTCCCTTCCCTCTCTAAAAATAAATAAATAAAATCTTAAAAAAAAAAAAAAAAAGAATCTAGAAAAAAGTCAACTCTAACTGGTAGCTCAGTTGGTTAGGCAATGTTCCGCAAAATGAAAGGTCTCAGGTTTGATTTGCAGGTTTGATTACAGGTCAGGGCACATGCCTGGGTTGTGGGTTTGGTCCCCAGTCTCACAAGAGGCGACTACTTGATGTTTCTCTCCCTCTCTTTCTCCCTCCCTTTCCCTCTCTCTAAAAATAAATAAATAAAATCTTTTAAAAAATCTAGAAAAGTTCAAAATCAAGCAAATTCTAATTTCAACGAAGTTTTTTTCCCCTTTTGTAAAACTGATAGAAAAAAATTAAAATTTGACAACTCTAGAAATAGGGAGAAGAGCTAAGATTTATCTAAAGAATGAAGCAGTGATGAAATACTCTCGCTATCAAAGTTTATTTTATTATATATGAATAAAAATGTGAAACTAGATAATAGAATTAACGATTTTTAATTTTTTAATGACTCAGCAGTTCCTTCAAATTTTTAGTGTTATCACGATGTTATTTATAATTATAATATTAACATAGAGGTATAACGTAAAAATAACAAAATCGTTATTCAAGCTTTCTGGCTCTTTGGATTTGGGCTAAATGAGACTTTCCTGCATAACAATAAATTGTTAAAGAAAAATTTATCTCCGTCTACTAGAAAAAAATAGCTAAGGCTGTAAATTTAGAAAAATTAAAAACTATTACAAGCTGTCTTCATTTTTATGAACCCATCACAATATGCCCCCAAAGTCTCAAATACCACTAGCACACAAGACTCTAAGATCCAAAGTACTTTAAAAATACCACTTTTAAAATGTTAGAAATAATATTTATGTGGGAGTCAACCTTGACCCTTTTCTTTTTTCCTCTATATCCAATCAATTTTACCTGCCAGGTTTACCTTCTCAGTACTTGTTCAATTATTCTGTTCTTACCACTACCTACCACAGTTTACACCATCATCTCTTACCTGGACTAATTTCAATCAAGACTCCCTAAATCCAGTCTTAGCTTAATGCTAGCAGCCCTCAGAGTCATCTACTTAAAATACAATCTAACTATATCGCTTCTCCACTTAAAAACAACCCTTCACTGGCTCCTATTTTATATTTATTTATTTTTTTAAACAGTGAAATACTTTTTTAAAAGATTTTTATTATTTTATTTTTATTATTTTTAGAGAGGGAAAGGAGGGAGAAAGAGAGAGAGGGAGAAAGAGAGAGAGGGAGAAACATCAATGTGCGGTTGCTGGGGGCCATGGCCTGCAACCCAGGCATGTGCCCTGACTGGGAATCGAACCTGCGATGCTTTGGTTCACAGCCCGCACTCAATCCACTGAGCTACACCAGCCAGGGCTTATTTTATATTTATTTAATAAATATTTAATATAGCACTTACTATATAACAGTCACTGCTTTAAGTGTTTTACATGTGTTCATTTACTCCTCACAACTACCCATGAGATTTAAACAACTAGCCTTTATAAAGCTGACCCTTGAAAAACAGGAGGGTTTAGGACCCCCCACACACATACACATTCAAAAATTCATGTGTAAATCTTGACTATCCCAAAACTTGACTACAGTTGTCCCTTGTCCCAGGGGACTGATTCTAGCACCCTCTAAGTCCCTAATAAAAATGGCACAGAACAATGCACATAGTTGGCCCTCCACACCTGAGGATTCCCAATGGCAGACGAGAAACCTGGATATGGAGGGCCAACTATACATTGAATACTTATTGAAAAAAAGCCTCCCAGTCAGGGCACATGCCTAGGTTGCAGGCCATGTCCCCCAGCAACCACACATTGATGTTTCTCTCTCTCTCTCTCTCTCTCTCTCTCTCTCCCCCCCTTCCCTCTCTAAAAATGAATAAATAAAATCTTAAAAAAAAGAAAAAAAGCCCACATATTAGTGGACCCAAGCAGTTCAAACCCCTGTTGTTCAAGGGTCAACTTTATATTTTTATATATTTACACATATATAGTTATATAACGCAGCTAGCTATGCAGCAGAAATGGAAACTAAACCCAGGCATCAGGGCTCTTCCACAGCCAGTGCTCTAATCACTGCACTATACTGCCTTCTCCCTGTCTCCTGAAGCCCACATGCTTTAACACAACTCATAAACTATTTGATTGGGTTCCTGCCCACATTTCAACTCTCACTTCTAATCAAGCAACACTCTGCTCACACTCCGGTAACACTGAGAACCTTGGGTGCCTTTCCTCTCCCCGCTTTGTGACCTTTATGACTCCACTGCTATCTGTCCCATCTCTAACACCTTCTAGTACTCAGGACAGCCCCTACAACAGAGTACACTGAATACACTCCAGTGAATTATAAAATTCCTCACAAGGTTAGTGAGCAATAATAAACAAAAATGTTCTATTAGTTATTACACTGATGGACACATAAAACACAGAAATACCCTGGCTGGGTGGGTCAACTGACTAAAGCATCATCCCGTACACCAAAAAAAGGTGGTGGGTTTGATTCCCAGTCAGGTCAGGGGTACAGTTCACAGTCAAAGTGTAAGCAGGAAGCAACTGATCAATGCCTGCTTGCCTGCCTCTCTCTGCCTCTCTCTCTCTCTCTCTCTCTCTCTCTCTCTCTCACACACACACACACACACACACACACACACACCAACAAATATATCCTTGGGTAAAGTTTTTTTTTAAATACAGGATTTAAAAAAATTACAGCATTTAAAAAAAATACACATATACACACAGAACACCAAATGTTTTAAAACTCATGTCTTCAATACACCTAATGGTTATCCTATTAAAACATATACAAACAACAACAACAAAAAAAAACTTTCACCAAGTTTGTTCCTCTCTCAACTCACTCTTGTTCCTTCATAACATCCACATCTACTGGACAGCCCAAACAAGAAAACAAACAAAAAACCTCATCTCAGTTCCTCACTTTCTTCATTCCTTATCTCCCTCACTTCCCATATCCCAGCCTTTTCGGCACCAGGGACTAGTTTCGTGGAAGACAACTGTTCCACGGACTGGGAGTGAGGGATGGCTTTATAGCCTGCCACCAGATACAGCTTAATCGTCACTTGCCCCTCACTGATAGGGCTTTGATATGAGTCTGCAAGCAACTGATTTATCATGGTCTCCGTGTAATCAAACCTCTCTACTAATGATAATCTGTATTTGCAACCTCTCCCCAAAGCTAGTAGCATCATCACCTCAGCTCCACCTCAGATCATCAGGCATAAAGAACCTGCAACCTAGATCCCTCACATGCGCAGTTAACAGTAGGGTTCCTGCTTCTAGGAGAATCTAATGATCTGACAGCAGGCAGAACTCAGGTAGTGATGAGAGTAGCAGGGAGAGGCTGTAAATACAGATGAAGCTTGGCTCACCACCACTGACCTACTGTTGTGCAGCCCCATTCCTACCAGGCCACGGGTCTGTGGCCCAGGGGTTTGGGGAACCCTGTCATATCCAACTGGTTAACTAATTTTATACATGCGTCATCTCTCTCAAATCCATTCTTTCAACCTGCATTTAAATAGTCTCACAGGTCTATCTGCTTCCATACACTCCACAGTTGCATCTTCCACAATGCTAGTAGTGCCTTTCTAAAAGGGAAATCTAATGATGTGACCGTAACTTAAAATCCTCCTCCACTGGCACCTCAAAGGGCAAAAGCAGTGGTTCTCAAAAACAATAAAACTAGGGAGTTTATTTTTTATTTTTTTTAAGATTTTATTTATTTATTTTTAGAGAGGGAAGGGAGGGAGAGAGAGAGAAACATCAATGTGCAGTTGCTGGGGGCCATGGCCTGCAACCTAGGCATGTGCCCTGACTGGGAATCGAACCTGCGATGCCTGGTTCGCAGCCCGCGCTCAAAACTAGGGAGTTTATTAAATATGGAGCACACCCAGGTACTACTATTGCCTTTCCTAAGCTCCAAGGGCCCTTCTTTTGCCCTGTAACTTGTTACCTGAGCTTACGCAGCCAAGCCAGCTCACTTCTACTACCTCTGGTGACTTCCTAAATCAGTGGTGTCAAACTCATTTTTACCAGGAGCCACATCAGCCTGGTGGTTGCCTTCAAGGGCCAAATGTAATTTTAGGACTGTAAAAATGTAACTACTCCACAACTGCTAAGGACTTGAAATTACATTAGGCCCTTTGAAAGCAACCATGAGGCTGATGTGGCCACCAGTGAAAGTGAGTTTGACACTCCTGTCCTGAATAAACTTTCTCCTTTGATTTGAGTTCCTTGGCTCTGAATTCTCTTTGCTGAACTCAAGTCCTGAGGTCTAACTCCACCAGTAACATGAGATGCCATTTTGACAAGCTAACAATCTTTCTGGAAAGTTTTTATTGTTGATGACATGTGTATTGACACACAGTAAATATTTGACGTGGGATCATTTCTATGGCAACTCTACCAGTGACCCCTTACTCTCTCATGTCAAATAACAAGGAAAAATGCAGATTGAGGAGGTGTACCCCCAATTCCACTTATGCAGTGGAATTTTTAATGCATAAATCTAAGATGGAGACTAGAAATTTACATTTTTGAACAGTTAAAAATCCAGATCTGATGAAGATGGTCCATGTACTTGTACTACCCTGTTTTACATGCCAGATCAGGGCAATGTACTCACTCACTTTCCTCTATACTCACCCATCACTCCAGCTACCCTGAACTACATGGAACTTCCCTCACAAACCAACAGGTACTTATGAGACTGCCTACAAATGTGCTAGAACCCCAATGTAACAAGATTTCTTCAAAACTGTTCAACCAAAATCTTTGTGAAGACTTCCTTGAAAATTTTGGGCCCTCATCTCACCAAGTAAATATTTTTATTACAGCACTATTATGCTACTTCTGTAGATTAAATATGTATTTACAAACTTTAAGATCTTTGAGGGCAGGAAAAACGTGTAATGGTGTGGGATAATTTTTTAAAAAGTGGAAACCCTATCCTGGCTGGGTAATTCAATTGGTTAGAGCACCATCCTGATATGCCAAGGTTGCAGGTTCAATCTCCAGTTAGGGCACATACAAACATCAACCAACCAATAATAAGTGGGACAGAAATAAGTGGGACAAAAAATTGATGTGTCTCTCTCTCAAAACCAATAAATAAAATTTCCCTGGCTGGTGTGGTTTCGTGGATTGAACTCCAGCCTGAGAACCAAAAAGATCACCAGTTCGATTCCCAGTCAGGGCACATTACTGGGTTGTGGGCATGCAGGAGGCAACTGATTGATGTATATTTCACACATTGTATGTTTCTCTCCCTCTTTTTCTCCTTCCCTTCTCTCCAAAAAGTAAATAAATAAAATCTTCTTAAAAGTTAAAATAAAAAGTAAAAAGCCAATGAGACTCTCTATGCAAGTATTATAATGGATAAAAAACTGTAAGAACTGTAATAACTGTACTCCTCAATCTTACTCTCAAATAATAAATTTTCCTTAATGTAAAATAAGTATCATTCAGGACATGGGTCTACCAGTTTTGTTTCTAAAATAAGAGTCTAAAAGTGTAAACAATCAAAATATCTTGTTTTCTCTATTGTTGTACTTAAAACTGTTTGAAGGAAGGAAGGAAGAACAAAGTATGTTCAAATACTAGATCTGAACCAATGAGTAAGATACCCTACTTAACCTGCTTCTCAGATCATAGTAGTCTCCCTCTAAACAAGCCCCAATATAGGGAACTCTTCTCTAAAATTCCAACACTAAACTCACTTTGAGTAATTTCTAGAGGGATATAAATTCACTTAAATAAGCTTCTTCAAAGACTTCCTCTGAGACCTGGCTGATGTGGCTTAGTTGGTTGGTGCATTGTCCTGTAAACCAAAAGGTCCTGGGTTCGATCCCCAGTCAGGGCACAAGCCTAGGTTGTGGGTTTAGTCCTCTGTTGGGCTGCATATGAAAAGGCATCTGATCAATATTTCTATCTCACACTGACATCTCTCCCTCTGTCTCTTCCTCCCAGCCCCTCTCTCTAAAAATCAAAGCATGTCCTTGAGCGAGAATTTAAAAAAGACAGAGACTTTCTCTGATCTTTATTTTCCAAACTATTAAAAAACTAGAAAATTTGGTGTAGGGTATTTAAATTAATATTTAAAATTCTAAGTGAAATTTTCTGATAATATAGATGTAAACTGTATTAGTAAATAGGGGAGAGGAGATGAGTCTGCCTTACAAAAGAATTTCAAACAATATATGTAAACACTCCCCACTCTGGGACACGGAACTTTATTCACCAAAGGATAAAGTAGGAGAAAGGAAAAATGGTAACTTTACAGTAGAGAAAATGGCACACACTACATTGACCAAGTGATGAAGGTTAATATCACCAGTGATGTTCTGTGGGTATCATTCAGCCCCTGGCATAGGAAAAGTGCAGTTCACCTCTGTGGTAGTTTTTCCAAAAGGCCATAATCCTAGTCTGATCATAATAAATAAATAAATAATCGGACAAATCCAGTTTAGGGGCATTTTACAGCATACCTGACCAATACTGCTCAAGACTGTTAAGGTAATGAAAAGACAGAAACTGTCACAGATCAGAAGAGACTAGGGAGATATAACCAACTGCAATGTGGTACTCTGGATTGGATCTGGAATAAAAAGAGGACATTAATGGAAAAACTAGTGAAATCCAAAACAAGTTTGGAGTTTAGCTAATAGCAAATGCTAAGACTGACAAATGTACCACAGAAAGTTAAGATAGTAACAATGGGGGAAACTGGGTGCAGAGTATTTATAACAACTGCACTATCTCTACAGCCTGTCTGTAAACCAAAAATTATTCCAATATAAAACATTAAAAAAGTAAAAATGTGATTATTAAATTAGTATTTGAAAGTACAAAAATTTTATGATTGCTAAAATAAAGTTGTACTTCACAGTTAAAAATGTTTATTTGCAGTCTATTTTTATAAAAAATTGAATTTTTCCATTTGGCATTGATTTACACAGCACTTATTGCCTACTAAGAAACTATGAAGCCATCGCTGGTTTCAGATACATATAATGGATACCAAAGGGCAAAGAATCCTCAACTAATTCTTAAGAAACATACTCAAAAGTATAAGAACTATATTTACATGCATATACATAAGCTCAAACTGTATGTTAAATTATCTTCCTTAAAAAAAGTCTCTAACAATAAAAAACATTTTTTAAATATTTTATTTATTTTTTAGAGTGAGGGGAAAGGAGGGAGATAGGGAGAGAAATGTCCATGTGAGAGAAAAACACTGATTAGTGTGCCTTGCAGATGACCAGATCAGGACCCAACCCACAACCCAGGCATGTTCCCTGACCTAGAACTGAACTAGCAACCTTTGGTTTTGCCAGATGACGCCCAACCAAAGGAGCCACACTGGTCAGGGCCAATAAAAAACATTTACTGAAGGATTTACAGGACTTTAATCATTCAATATTAGTAACCACCCTATGAGTTGGATACTGTCAACATTATCCATTTACAGATAAAGAAACTGAGGTTTCTCCTCAAGGCATATAGCTGGTAAATTGTGTAGTTAGGATTAGAATCTAAAATATTCATATATGGTTTTAGTCTGATAATGGTAAATGTATGGCTTTGTCTCACCCTTAAACATCCTTCTATATTTGCCGTAGACTAAAAGTGGATTCATCAGAAAATCTTAATAAACATAAATCTTTGTACAATGCCTTCAAAAATTAAATCTTAAATATTTTCTGATTCTTATCTCTCACTCCTATCAAAAGATCGTCTCTTAGAAAAAACTTTAACAGCCTAGCTTAACTGTAAATAATTCTTGTCAACACCAAAGAGCTCAAGAGCAAATAATCAAAATGCAAAGAGCAATTATAAAATGCAACTGTCCAGTTGGGTTAATTCACTTCTTATAGTTGAGAATTTTGTGGCCCTGATAACTAACACAAATGTGATGCTGTTCTCTGGGACAATGTAAAGTCTCTGTAAAGGAAATATAAACTCTTTTCCCTCCTTCACCTTAATTCCCAAGAGATCACTGGAGATTAGCTATTACAAAAAACTAGAGAATAGCACATTTCCTTTCACATAACCCTGCATTCAATCAAATGCAACAAGTATCTACTTGTTAACACTACTTTTGTTTACCTAAGTATTAATTTGATATTTAATTATTCTTACTACCTGTACACCACTACATGCATGCAACAAGTCTATTTACTTATTACTACTATAAAGCAATATGAGGCATTTTCTGGGCACTTAAATATCTAAGGCCTTATGCAGGCAAAAGAGTTAATACAAGACCGTATGTTTAAAAAATGTCAATTTAAATAATGCATGCAATAAATGCCACTGGTCTTCACCATAGTAGGAAAAAATTAACAAACATAAGAACAGTCATGAAAAAAGTCTATTCTCTTAAAAGAAAAGAGTGTTTCCTTGCTCATACAAGGCAAAATCCAGTGGTTCAGTGCCTGTTATATTTACCTCATTCTAACTAACTGAACATGTGACCTTAAGAAAAGAAATTCTCAGTTTGTTTTCTGATCCATAAAAATACCAACCTACCTCAAAAAATAGTTGACAGGAAAAAAATGAAAGCGAGTACCATATATATTTACAAAGCTCTAGGGAAATGTTTATGACAGTGTGAAATGACAACTTCAGAGGATACCTTTCCAGAAGTATCCTTGGCAAATGCAAGTATCAATCCTAACTAGGTAAGTTTCAACCAAGAGCCACTATCTTTTAAAGAGAAAAACAATAAAACAAAATAATAAGCACTTAGGATGTCTCTATCAATTAGTATAAAAACATTTCACAAATATCAATTAAAGCTATAACTGCCATGGCAAATTTAAAGATTACACCCATAGCAGAAGCTAAACCAAGGTTCCATTGAAATGACTAGCCCAAAGTGTCACACCAAAGCAGAAACAAGCCAAAATAATGCAAAAAGCCTTCACTGCAGTTAACTATTGGGCTTATATAATACACTATTTTTCTTCATGAAGAAACATACTCAAAATATTTGTCCTTCAGTAACTAGGATTTACTCTACAACTAAGCATCTTCAAAAGAGTAGTTTTTTTTCTTTTCAGAACTTGTATACCATGAATTTTATTCTAAATAGAGCAACTTTTTAAATAAAAAAAAAACTATTATAGCTGCACTGTAGATGACAGAACAGTGGCAAAGAATTTCCACTTCAAACTTAACTCTTTTTTTTTCAATGTACATGAAACAAATTGCCTGTTCACTATGAAATATTTCACAAAAGAGACTTAGAGGCAAGTAAAATCATCTTTTAGAAGCACTACAGACATGGCCAGCTCAGTTTAAAATCAAATTTCAAGTCCTTTTGGCAAAAGAGTGCATGATTCACTGCTTTAGAACTCAATGGGAAGAATTGGAAAATTCAGTTTGACTGCCTTAATATTTTGTTTTGGGTTTGTTTTTTAAAGACATCTCCATCCCACTGTTGATAACTTCCATAGTTTCCATGGCTTGTTTATTAAAGTAAGTTGTGAATAATATGAACCACATATAAACAAAAAGTAGTCATATATATGATATATATTCTTGCATTATTTTTATTTAGTACATAAGAAACATTTACATTGAAAAAAGTATAGACTATGAAACATGGATGTTCTAGCCAGAAAACCAAAAATTATGATACTGACTTTTCCGTTCCAGAAACATATTCAAGTCTCTTGTGTACTAGAGTTACTTTATCTGGAAAAAGAACCCAGTAATTCTACTAAAAAATGAAATGTATCCCAATCTCATTAAAAGTTTTATGAATATAGGATTATGAAGAATTTCAAAAATCGATCTCCAAATTAAGCAAAAGATTCGGCCATGAGTATCAGAAACATACACAGATACACATTTGGAACTGAAGCTCTTAAGTCAAATTATTTTAAGTTCCCAATCAACTAATAATCTACTGGGAAAAAAAAATCACTACCCTTAGTGCACTTCTATAGCTACAAATACTAGGGATGGGGATATGTCAGACACGTAACAGTGATTTGCCATTCCTAACCTTACTCACTCCTTACTATATGAACTCTACTTTCTAATCACATTAAAAATAACAAAAGCATAAAAATATAACACACTGAGTTATAAGGCTCAATGAAATCAGTTACCACATGAATTCGACATTCTTTTGAATGTGTCTATTCATCTGAATGCTTGATACGAAACATTCAAGTAACCTCCCCTCTTATGGTAGGACCTTACAAAAACGACCCTTTCAAGGAACAACACATGAGCCTTTAACACAAATTATCTTATCCTTTTTACTCATCTTTGATATTCGTTATTTTTTTAAAAAATCATAGCTTTACTGTTTTAATGCAAACTAAAGTAAAAGAAAATATCTGTAGTACTCTTATTAGATTTCTGCAATATTTCTATTTCTTGCCAAATATTTCTGGCATTCATTAATGTACACTTACTTAACTAAAACAATAAAAAATGTTAAGAAGGGCACATATACATGTGTGGGTGTGTTATATATACAGGTTCATATGGACAATAAGTGTCTGCTTTAGAACAGGAACATTGCTTTTTACCATTACGATTATTCAATACTCACCTTGCAAAAAAAGTGGAAACTAAAAACATTAGATTTTAAGATTTACTATAGAAAAATGCCTTTGCAGTAGCATCAATTAGTACCAAATAACCTTACAAAACATAAGAGAAAAAAATGCTATGAAAAGGCAATCTAAACCTAGCATTTCACAGATTCTACTCTCCTACTCCACCCAGGCTCAATGGCTGTTCACAGCATCCACAAATATTAGCCCATTTTTAAAAAGGGGGCCGCAGGGGTACCAAAACAGGGTTAACTCCATCAAAATCAATATATGCAGAAATATTTTGTGAAAAATTGGGTTCTAGTCTGATTTTTTTAAAGCTTCAAATTTGTTTTAGACCCCCTTATGAATAAACCAATGATCATTTATAATAGAAAATAAAAAAATAAATCACTCTAAATACAAATTACTCTTCTGCTTTAATAAAACGTGCAATTTGCAACTGCCAATTATTTTTGCAAAACTGTGTCCTGAAAGATCCCCATGAGATTAAAAGCTAGCTAATGCCATAGATCCAAATCAGAATTTAACTAAAAGCTTTTTATATATTTAACATTATCTTCTACCAATATATACAAGCAGGAAATTTTCCTGATTGAGAGACTGGACCCTGCAGCAATCACACCCTGCTGTAAAAATAAATAAATAAAAATTTAAACAAATTCTACTGTGGCAAAAGGGGAGGTATGACATATGAAAGGCCAAGCACTCTCCTCCACCCTAGCCTCAAAATGAAAATCACACTAAACAATCCACCCCCATCAAAAATAGAATTACCAAAAATGGCACAAATTTTTTGTTTAGCCTTTGAAATGTTATGAATCTCAAGGATTGTGTGTTTAAGTAGCGGTCGGAATATCAGTAATATCTTCATTCTCTCCAGATTGCATCTTAAGGAACGGGGGAAGGGGGACCTTGGCATGACATCGCCCATTGAGAACCACAAACCTGATCCTTCTCTTCAAAAGCACAATTTCCCAACCAACGGGTTGATATAAATTGGACCCAGACCCAAACAGAAAATCTCCTGCCCTCCTCCCAAGGAGTTTCTTGCCAAGTCACTGAAGAAAGACAGAATAACAAAGCCAAGGTACCTTGCTCTCTTATCTCAGATATTAAAAACCTCCTCCTCCTGTACATTCGTATGCTTAGAGAGGTAGAGTTAAAATTTGCTCACCATCTCAAAAGCACTTCTCACCTGGGAGGCTAAGGAAGAAGGCACTGCGTTTCTTCAAGGAGTGGGGAGATTAGATGAAGGGGAATAGCTGAGGGCCTAAGAAGCTCAGTGTTACAACGTCAAAAGGCAACTCCCGTTTGAGAAGCCAAAGGCAGAAAAAAAAAATCCTGCCTCATTTGGTGGGTGGATGCTGCAGATGGTTCGGCGGGCCCGGCCGCTCTTTTTAGAGGATGCGACGGCTGGACCACCGCAGAGAAAGGCCAGGGAAGGGGTTGGCCATCCTCCTCAGGTCAACCCCATCCTAAGGACAAGCGGGGGACGGAACTCCTGGAAGGCCTGTGGGTGCCGTGGCGGCGCTAGGCTGGGCCCGGTCCTCGAGCCGCCGACAGTGGGTAGGGTGGGGAAAGCCGAGCTCGCTTTCCGTGGCCGGGGAAAGGAAGGCCGAACCCTTTCTCCAAGATCAGAGAGCGACCTGCTCTCCACGCCCTTCCTACCGAGGAATACTTTTCTTGCTAAGTCACCGAGGGAGAAGGGCGATCCCTTCCCGGGGAGGGCCGCGGGTGGAGCTGCGGCGCCCTGGCACCCCAAAACCCGGGCCGGGAAGGAGGAGAGTGAGGGCAGCGCCCTCAGCGGCCTGGTCCCCCTCCTCTCGGGCGTCTCACTCAACGGCCGTCGCGGCCGCCATTTTGAGAGCGAGGAGAGAAGAAGAAGGAGGCGGCGGCAGGGGGAGGGGAGAATGGGAGGGAGGGGACCGGCGCAGCCACATCGTCAGGCCGCTCGGCTCGGCCCGCAGCCGCCCGAGCTCAGTGGAGAACACAGAGAGAAGGGCGTAGACCCTTGTCGCCTTACCGGAGCGCTGCACAGCCGCCTCCGCAGGGCCTCTTCCGTCCTTCACTCCCATCCACCGGCGGGGGAGGGGGAGAGGGAGAGGGAAGGGAGGAAGGAGGGAGGGAGGGAAGGAGGGAGGGGGAGGATGGCGCGCTGGGCCCGGGCCCGGGAAGGGGGAGGGGAGGGGAGCGGACGGGCTCCTCAGCCGTTCCGGGGCTCGAACCCAAGCCTGGCGCTCGCGGTTTCCCTCGCTCGCGCCCGGGCGCTCCCCTCTTTCTCTTTCTTGATCCCTAGACTCCGGGGTCGCCGCTCGTTCGCTAGCTCACTAGCTATCTCGGCCGCCAGACTCCGCCGCCGCCCCGCCGCTCCTGCTCCGTCTGTCACAGGAGCTGCCCCAACGCCCTGACGTCACTGCGCCGCCGCCGCCGCCCCAGACCGGTCGGGAAGAGGGAGGGGAGAAGGCCGTGAGCGGAGGAGGGGCTGCAGCGCATGCGCCGGCCTGGGCCCGGCTTGAGGCGTGCTGTTTTCCGCTTAGCGGGCGGGTGGCCGGCTGGCGCGGCTTGGCGGTACCCAGGAGCTGGTGAGAGAGTTTGCGCACTAGGCTCTTCTCGCGCCCCGCACACTTCGGTAACCTTGGAAATAGTCTCTTGGTTCCCTTTCCCTAGACCCTCATCTGACTCTTCTGGCGCTTCACGAACTCCGGCTCTGTTCGCCTCCCCGCCCAGCTCTTGCCTATAAACGACTTTATCGCGCTCCCCGCGACCGACAGCCGGACCCATGGGCATCCTTGGATTCCGGAGCCCCGATTGACTTCAGAATAAAGCCGAGACTGGGCCAAGCTGTCGATTCTTCCACCTCCAGCCTTTGGGTTTATTACCCGGTTTGGAGTTGGGGGTTGGAAGTAGGTTGGGTTCTCTTGGGGAGAAGAGTTGTTGAGGTTGGAAAGCTGATGGAACGCGCAATTGTCTTCGCTTTTATTATAGATTTTTTAATTGGGAGGATTCGCTTTGGGATGTGATTCAGCTATTGTTTTCCTTAGTCACATACACACATCTGAAAGTCTGGAAGTCTAAAAACTGAAGCCCAAAGAAAGATCTGGAACTTTTTCCCTACAAGGCGCGCGCGCGCGCGCGTGTGTGTAGCTAAATTATGGGTTGAAATACTGATGATAAGTCTGGGGGATTTGTAGTCAACGTATTCCCTTAGAGATATTCGATTTGAAAGAATCCAGATGGGAGGTCCTGAATCATTCAGTACGGGATATTCTTTTAATAACAGATATCAAGTGTGAGTACTTCATCATTAATTTGCATTGTCCAAGGAAACGTTTCCTGAAACATAAGTTTAGGGTTATGTCCATTTATTTTATTACTTACCTTTGTATAGGTAAATACATACACTGCCTTTAAGAAGCAACTCAGTTAATGAAAGAGATAACTTGGGTGTGAATCCTGGATCAGCCACTTAACCAGAAATAGCATCTTGGCTAAATGACTCTCTCCGGTCTGAGCTTCTCTATAAAATAGACCTAAATAACTAATTTGTAAGGCTTTTGTGAGAATTAGAGAGGGATATTGCATTCGTAAAGTATATTTTGCCTCAGTGGGGAATCACAGGTAACTCCTGTAGCTATTGCCGTAGGTTGATACCAAAACAAGTTTCCTTTTCTCAAGAAAGGTGGTCTCTGTCCCTGGAGGAGTTCAAGAGGAACATGAGCAAATTGTCTGGAAGGTTTGGGTTTTCTCCTTCATTAAGGCAGAGAAGAAAAGCAAATAACCTCTGGAACGTCTTTTCCAGGTTTACAGTTATGGCATTCTCTAGATGAAAACAAGATGAGGCACAGGTTTGGTCTGTGCTTCTTTCTTCCAGTAACCGTCAATAAACGTGAAATAAATTAACATCTCTTGTTCTAAGGATCTACCTTCGGTTCATTTCTGCCTTTTAAAATATTTATTATTGCCTGATATCACACTACTTAATATTTAATCAGCTGAGTAAATCAGTTCTTTATTTTTTAAAACAAATGTCCTAAAAGCCAACAAAATTGCCAAGAAAGGAACCGGAATCACGTTGATAAACAACGATTTAATACAAGTAGGTAACACTAAACCCTATGAACCTTGGGCTCATAGACTCATGTATTTAGAATATTTTAAAATATGTTATTATGTACTAAATTGAGATCAGTATACTTCTATAGCAATCCTTCAAAAAAAAAAACTCACCTGGGAAGAATGTATGAAAACTTTCTTCCTCAATAATAATTTTTCTGAACAGAAATAAAACTGTCACGTGTTCAACCTGATATGGAGCAATTCGCTCTGGTTCTGTGCACCTTCTTTTCAGTTGCTAATGTGATAGATCCATCTTAATCATCAACACTTGTTTATTGAGAATGGAAAATTAGGACATCTATACTGTCCATAATTCATAAGGACTTACACAGAACCTACTACCTCCATCCAGGAAACATTTAATAATGAATATTTTGGATGACGTTTCTAAAAAAATTAAGTATAAACATCCATTTTACTTACAACAATCTAACAATCTTCCCATTCATCTGAATTGCAAATCTTTATTTTTCCAGCAGACATTTTCAAAACGGAAACATTTGTTTCAATTGCTGTTGTAAAATGAATGTTACTTTAAACAATTCTGCAAATAAGCTAATTGGAAGAAACAGTCCAAAAATATTGCTATTGGGGAGAGTACAAAATGTCTTCTAAAAGTAGCTCCAGAGCAAAAATCTCGTTACAATGAGCACAAATGTTAAAATATTATCTGGGGAATTAAACTATCCTCTGTTTATAGACAAACACATTGCTCTGTGTGTATATTTGATAGAAATTTGCAAATGGTGAGAAGGTTGCTTTCAGGCCTACAAATTACGTGTATCTCTTGAAGGAGAACCATGACCCAACTGGTAACAGACTCGGTCCAGGAGATTTTAGCTCATTAATTTGTGTACCTGCGTTTCCCCAAAGCATGGACATGTCAATGAGGGCAAGTCCAACTAAACCAGTCATCTTCATCTCAGCGTCATGGCATCCACATGTGTCATGAGCATTGGGAAGCCATAGAAACAAATTAAAGGCTATGAAAAAATTGAAACTCTCAGCTGGACATAGAAGTGGTATTTAAAACCAGGACTTTGTAATCTAAAACCTTTAAAATATATATAGAAAAATAATTTTAAAGTGCTAACTTAATATAAAAAGATGTATCATTCATTCTGGGTTTCACCACAGCAGAACAGGTGAAGGGGTAGAACAAACTTTCTTCCCTTTTGTGTCTGTACACCCAGTACAGTAAAAGATTAATTCTCATTTAGAGGACTAAAGAAGGTTTTATGAAGGAAGTGATTTAAAGCAGACCTTTAAAAATGGCTAGAGTTTTAATTAATTCATTCAACAAATATTTATTGAGTGCCTTCTATATACCAGACCCTGTGCTAGGTGCTGATGAACAAAACAGGTAGAATCCCTCAGCTCATGGAGTTTATATTCTGGCAGAAGATAGGCAAAAGAAAGGTGACAAAGCTGTGAAGGCAATACAGTAATGAAGTGGAGAAAATCAAGAGACTGCCCTAGTGAGTGCGATAAAAGGAGACATTTCTAAGGAGTGAGTGACATTTAAGCTGGGACCTGAGTAGCTAAGGAATTCCAGATTAAGAAACAGGTACAAAGGCAGGAAATGAAAGAATGTCCAGGCAGGCAGAGTGAAATGATGGTGAGGAAGAAGACCTCTTGACCGCACTGGTCTTGGGACTCATTCATATTCTACTTCCTGAAAAACCGAGCGGAGAAAAAAGTAGCAGGAGACAAGATTAGAAAGACAGGTAGGAATCAGATAATGCAGGGCCTCGAGAACATGGCAGGGAGTTTGGATTTAATTTTTGCAGTTGTGTATAAAGGTAAGGACAAAAAAAAAAAAGCACATTTGACCCCCGACTTTTGATCTTAAAAGACTTTTAACAAATAACAATTCTATTATTTTACCTTTTTAATATGGGAAATTTCAAATACATACAAAAGTAGACAGAATGATAGAATAAAATTTCATATACCCACCATCAGGTTTCACAATTATAAACTCATGGCTAATCTTGTTTCACCTATATTCCCACTTCATTTCCCCCTCATTATTTTGAAGGACATGCCAGATAGCACATTATTTCACTCATAATAGCTTAGTATGTATCCCTCTTAAAAAAAACTTTTAAAAAACAATCACAATATCATAATTATACCTAAAAGAATAACAATAATTTCTTAAGGATATTTTGACCCAGATCTTTGCCTCACCAAAGACATTGAGTGATAGTAAGTTATGGGGAAATTGGACAAGCAATATAATTAAGCAATCTTGGATAATAGAACTATCCTGGTTTATTTGTGATTTGCCCACAATTTTCTTACTGTAAAGTTTAAAAATTAATAGAAAAATTGGTCTTTTACCCAATTAAAGTTAATATTACTAGTAGAAATTATTTGTACCATATATAAGTGGCAATGGCTAAAACTTCACACAGTAAATGTTTTATCTGCAAAACTTGACCCAGGAAAATTGCATGTAGTCAAGATCATGATCACAAAAGGATACTCACAGTAACAGAAACCATAAAAAAGGGACTAAAGCAAAAAAACAAAAAACCATGATAAACATGTCAAATGCCCTTTGAAAAATTACCGTATTTTCGGACCATAAGATGCACTCACCTGCCCCGCTGCCCCCCTCCCCCGCAAATTTGGGAGGAATAATGGTGGTTAATGCTGCTGTTGAATTCTGTTTACATTTACATTGGTAAAATACTATGTTATTTACGTTATTAAATATTTCACCACATTTTTTGCTTCAAAAGTTTTTTTTTCCTATTTTTCTCTAAAACCTAGGTGTGTCTTATGGTCCGAAAAATACAGTATTAGAGGAAAAAAAACAATCCCCATGAAAACAATTTAATTAAAATCAAAACGAAAATAGAAACACTGGAAGTGATTTAATTCTGCTAATACTAAATACATCTTTCCCTAAAAATTCACTGAAGTTTGTATAATTCTGATTAAAACACTTGGATTCACAAGTGCTGAGTCAACAATGTCCTTAAGGTCAATACATAACAGTAAAACTCCCTGGTTCTGCAGCTGCACTCTCCAATAGGCATATATGATGAAACAGCAATGTACTATAATTTGAAATTTTGTAGTAGTCACATTTTAAAAAGATAAACTTATTTTTTCATACTCTTTGAAATCCAATGTATACATATTTTATACTTATAGCATATCTGAATCCACAGTAGCCACATTGCAAGTATGTAATAGCCCATGTGGCTAGCAGCTACTGGACTGGATAGTACAGGCCTGAGGGAAAGGCAATGCAAGTAGAAAGAATGGTTTGAGCAAATGTATGGGGTTAAAAATATGGAAGGCAAGTTCTGTGAACAAGAAATGGTTCCAGTACAGCTGAAAAGGAGTCTTTGTATATGAAAGAGGAGTGGAGGTAGGTGGAGGGCTGTGGAGAGGTGAAGGGAGAAATATTTGGGCTCTAAGCCTGGGAAGATCATCTGAACTGGATTTGAATATCTTGAAGCTAGTCTGTCCTGTTTGCAATGGAACTGTTTATATTGTTTTTGTGTGACACCATAAACTAATAACCTTCATCTTCCAAAGAGAACTTTCCTTGCTCCCTTCAATAACATACTTTTATCCCCTCCCAGTTGCTAATTCTACTGTCCCTCTTTCCACCATTGACTGTACAGAGAAAGGAAGGACTGAATTCCAGATCTCCAAATGATGGTCCAGAAAACCACTAATGCTAAGTTATATCAAGACATACCCTAAATCATGGTTTTCAGACTTTCTTTTCTTTCCAAAGCTTATTTTTTCCAAACAAAATATCATACAGGATGCTCACATATATTTTAGAAAAGCAAACAAACATAAACAGAGCTTCCCTGTTTGAAGTAGCGGCTCTGGGGCACAACTGACACTCCCTCCACCCCATTACACCTATAAGAAAAACTGCTGTCATCTCACTGTACATCTTTGACAGCATTCACAAATCATACCAGGTTCATTTCTTCATTTAAAAAAATTGGAACACTACATACTTTTTTAAAAGTGAGTCAGTAATGGCTGTATATTTAGAATTTGTGATTTCCTCCTGGATTCCAGTATGTAGTACTTAGATAAACAAAATGATATTATCTTCCCCCAAATCACTTTTGATACATACACATATTCTTAAAATATGTAAAATTTTGTTCCAAATATCTTCCTCGTAAAATTGGGCCTTGTTTTAAATGAATTTTCTAGGACTGAAAACAGGTTAGTGGGAGCACTGACAGCTGAGATGGGAAATAATTTGAGACTGAAGGTCCGCATACCTCACAACCCACAGCGTAAGACTGCTTCTTCCTTCTCACTAGGTATTCGTTTCGTATACTGATGATTTATACCACAGCCAAAAATTTGGGAAATGCAGAACATAATAAAAAGTGAAAATCCCAGTTAATTCCATAACTCAGATATAACCACAGTGAAAAAAAAATGATATATATCCTTTCAATTTTTGGCTTATATATAATTATTTTTACAAAATCAGGATCTTAGTTTAAACGTAGTTTTGAATCTTAACAGCTTTCAACTGAAGGTTAAAAGTCAACATTTTCCCATGCCACTAAATGATCTTCAAAAGCAAGATCTTTTAATGGTTGCCAGATAGTCCACTGTACTTGTGTTTTTCATAGGGCCATTATAGGTATTTTGGATGGGACAATCCTTTATATTTCTGAGTCGAACTTTTTATTTTAACATCATTGTAGATTGGCATACACTTGTGAGAAATAATAAAGATATTCTTTATACCCTTATACTCTATCCCAATAGTAACACCTTTTAAAAAACTACAGTACCATATCCTCCTGGCTGGTGTGGCTCAATGGATAGAGTGCCAGCCTTTGAAACAAAGGGTTGCTGGTTCCATTCCTAGTCAGGGCACATGTCTGGACTGTGTACCAGGTGGTACACTCGTGAGAGGCAAACACACATTGATGTTTCTCACCCTCTCTTTCTCCTTCCCTTCCACTCTCTCCAAAAAAAAAAAGTAAGTAAAGTATTAAAAAAAATCATAGTACCATATCCAAACTGAGATACTACATTGATACAACTAACATACAAAACATTTCCATCAACAGGATCACTCCTCTTGCTCTTTCATAGCCCGTCACACCTACTTCTCTCCCACCCCAGCCCCTTCTCATGCATCAATAATACAGTCTTGATTCTTGTAGTTGTATGATAAAACTTAACATTGAAAAAAAGAGTGATTCCTCCTACTTTTATCTACTTTTTCAACATTGATTTAGCTCTTCTAATTCCTTTGCCTTCCCATATAAATTGCCAAAAAAGTCTTGTCTAAATCTACAAAAAAAAAACTTGATGGGATTTTAATAGTAGTTGCAATAAGCCTGTACATCAAATTGACATCTTTACTATATTGAGACTTCCAATTAATGAACACCATATGTTTCTCCTTTTCTTTAGATCTTTTCTCCAACAATTTGTAGATTTCAGTATATAAGGTTCTATACACATTTTGTTAGATTTACACCTAAGTATTTTGTGGGTTTTTTTGAGTGATTAGAAATGAATTGTATTATTAACATTGGTGACCACATTTTTTGTTACCATATATATAAATGCAATTTA
This sequence comes from Tonatia bakeri, assembly GCA_004024845.1. NCBI lineage: Eukaryota > Metazoa > Chordata > Mammalia > Chiroptera > Phyllostomidae > Tonatia > Tonatia bakeri. The sequence continues at coordinate 30,641 of PVIA01006807.1, forward strand.
TTTTTGTATGCTCATTGTATATCCTGCAATTTTGCTAAAGTCACTAATTGATTGCAGGAGAGTTTTTTTGGAGAGTCCTTGGGATTTTCAATGTAGACAATCATGTCACCTGAAATAGGGACATTTTTATTTTTTCTTTATAGTCTATATGGCTTTTATTTCTTTTTCTTGCCTATTGCACTTCCAGCACTATGTTGAGTAAAAGTGACCAGAGTATCCCTGACTGGGTATCTCAGTTGGTTTGAGCATTATCCCAACAAGCTAAGGTTGCGGGTTCAACCCCCTCCACTGCCACCCCCATTAGGGCACATACAAAAATCAACCAATAAATGCCTGAACAAGTGGAACAACAAACTGATATTTCCCTTTATCTTGTTTCCAATCAGTGGAAGAAAGCATTCATACTTTGCATGTTAAGCCCTAGGGTTTTAGCAGGTATTTTTTATCAAGTTGAGAACATTTTGTATTGCTATCTTTTTTCTTTCTTTAAAGATTTTATTTATTTATTTTTAGAGAGGGGAGGGAGGGAGAAAGAGAGAGAGAGAGAAACATCAATGTGCGGTTGCTGAGGGCCGTGGCCTGCAACCCAGGCATGTGCCCTGACTGGGAATCAAACCTGCGATGCTTTGGTTCGCAGCCCACGCTCAATCCACTGAGCTACGCCAGCCAGGTGTATTGCTATTTTTATGAGAGGTTTTTTTTTAATCATGAAAGGGTACTGGATTTTGTAAAATGATTTTTCTACAGCAACTGTTATGATCATGTGATTTCTCTTCTTTAACCTGTTAATATGTTATGTTATACTGGTTGATTTTCACATATGAAACAGCCTTGCATCCCTGGAATAAATCCCACTAGGGTCATGATATATAATTATTTTTATGTGCTGAATTCTAATTGCTCACATTTTGTTGAGGATTTTTGTGTATATATTTGTGAGGAATATTGGCCTGTAATTTTTTGTATGTACTGTCTTTCCTGGTTTTAATATCAGGATAATACTAGTTTCATAAAATTAAGTGGCAAGTGGAGACATAATTTACTTATATCAAGAATGGAAAAGGGGATACAACTACAGAACCTGAAGAAATGAAAAAGATAATAAGGAAATAATATGAAAGACTCCACACACATAAATTTGACAGCTTAGATGAAATTAACCATTCCTTGAGAAACAAAATTCCAGTTCACCCAAAATGAAATAGGTAATTCAAATAAACCTCTAGCTATTAAGAGTATTGAATTTATAACTTAAAAGCTCTCAATCCAAAACAGCCTTTGATCTATTTTGAGTTGGTTTTTGTTTATGGTATAAGGTAAGGCTACAACTTCATTCTTTTGCAATTTTCCCAAAACCATTTATTGAAAAAACTGTCCTTTGCTCATCAAATAATTTTAGAACCAGACTTACGGCCAAGATGCAGACATAGGTAGACATACTGTGCCTCCTTGCACAACCAAGATACGGACAACAATTTAGAAATAGAATAACAACCAGAACTGACAGAAAATTGAACTGTATGGAAGTCGGACAACCCAGGAGTTAAAATTGACGCGTTCATTCAGACCGGTAGCAGGGGCAGAGTTGGGCAACCCGGCTGAGAGGGGTTGCAGTGCAAAGAGCAGTGGGACCAGGTACGTAAGGCATCCCGGGCATGCAAGACCGCAACCGGCAGAATCTGGGTGTACATGCGGATGGCAGACCCCGGGCTCGGGGTGGCAACCAGCAGACCCAGCAAGGCGGCGATTGTGAAGCAAGGCACTGCTTGCAACCCAGGGTCCAACCCAGGGTCCCAACGCCAGGAAATAGAGCCTCGGGACACTGATTAAAAATACCTGTGGGGGTTGAGGTGCAGGGAGAGAATCCTAGTCTCAAAGGAGAATTCGTTGGAGAGACCGATGGGGTCCTAGAACGCACACAAGCCCACCCACATGGGAATTAGCACCAGAAAAGCCCAGTTTGCTTGGGGGAAGTGGAAGAGACTGAAGTCTGACAGAGAGCAGAGCAAACACCATTGTTCCCTCTCGGACCCCACCCCCACATACAGCATCACAACCCAGTGACTGGGTAGTCCTGCCCTGGTGAACACCTAAGGCTCCACCCCTCATACAAAACAGGTACCACAAGGCCAAAAAAAAAAAATGTCCCAAATGAAAGAACAGATCAAACCTCCAGAAAAAATACAACCGAGTGACCAAGAGATAACCAACCTATCAGATGCACAGTTCAAAGCACTGGTGATCAGGATGCTCACAGAATTGGTTGAATTTGGTCACAAATTAGATGAAAAAATGAAAGCTACGATAAGTGAAATGAAGGAAACTGCAGAGGAAACCAATAGTGATGGAAAGAAAACTGGGACTCAAATCAATGGAGTGGACCAGAAGGAAGAAAGAAATAACCAGCCAGAACAGAATAAAGAAACAAGAATTCAAAAAAATGAGGAGAGGCTTAGGAACCTCCAGGACACCTTTAAATGTTCCAACATCCAAATTATAGGGGTACCAGAAGGGGAAGAGGAAGAGTAACAAGTGGAAAGTTATTTGAACAAATAATAAAGGAGAACTTCCCCAATCTGGTGAAGGAAATAGACTTCCAGGAAGTCCAGGAAGCTTAGAGAGTCCCAAAGAAGTTGGACCCAAGAAGGAACACACCAAGGCACATCAAAATTACATTACCCAAGATTAAAAAGAAGGAGAGAATCCTAGAAGCAGCAAGAGATAAGGGGACAGTAACCTACAAAGGAGATTCCATCAGACTGTCAGCTGATTTCTCAAAAGAGACCTTGAAGGCAAGAAGGGGCTGGAAAAAAAAATATTCTAAGTCATGAAAGGCAAGGACCTACATCCAAGATTGCTCTATCCAGCAAAGCTTTCATTTAGAATGGAAGGGCAGATAAAGTGCTTCTCAGATGAGGTCAAATTAAAGGAGTTCACCATCACCAAGCCCTTATTTTTATGAAATGTTGAAGGGACTTATCTAAGCAAAAAAGATGATCAAAAATATGAACAGTGAAATGACAACAAACTCACAACTATCAACAACTGAACCTAAAAACAAAGACAAACTAAGCAAACAACTAGAACAGGAACAGAATCAAAGAAATGGAGATCACATGGAGGGTTAGCAGTGGGGAGAAGGAAGGCGGGGGAATGGGGAAAAGGTACAGGGAATAAGAAGCATAAATGGTAGGTACAAAATAGACAGGGGAGGTTAAGAAATAGTACGGGAAATGGAGAAGCTAAAGAACTTATATATACAACCTGCAGACATAAACTAAGGGGGGAATGCTGGTGGGTGGAGGGGTACATGACAGAGGGGAATAAAGGGTAGAAAAGAATGGGACAACTGTAATAGAATAATCAATAAAATATAGTTTTAAAAAGATTCTCTCTTTATTTTTAACCTTTGGCATTTTAATTATGATGTGTCTTGGAGTGGACCTCTTTGCATCCATCCAGTTTGGGACTCTCTGTGCTTCCTGGACTTGCATGTCTATTTCCTTCACCAAATTAGGGAAGTTTTCTTTCATTATTTTTTCAAATAGATTTCCAATTTCTTGCTCTTTCTCTTCTCCTTCTGGCACCCCTATGATGTGAATATTGGACCTCTTGAAATTGTCCCAGAGGCTGCCTATACTAACCTCATTTTTTCAGATTCTTTTTTCTTCTTGTTGTTTTGATTGGTTGTTTTTTGATTCTTTATGTTCTAAATCATTGATTTGATTCTCAGCTCCACCACTCTACTGTTGTTTCCCTGTAAATTGTTCTTTATTTCAAGAACACCTTCCTTTTCGATTGGATCTTTTTTATGCTGCTGAGGTCCTCACTAGATTCCTTGAGCATCCTTATAACCAGTGTTTTAAGCTCTGCATCTGATATATTACTTATTTTCATTTCATTTAGCTCTTTTTCTGGAGTTTTCATTTTGGTCATGTTTCTTTGTCTCCTCATTTTGGCAACCCCCCTGTGTTTGTTTTTATGTATTATGTAGAGCTTCTTTGACTCCGTGTCTTGGTAGTGTGGCCCAATGTAGTAGGTGTCTTATAGGGTCTAGTGGCATAGCCTCTACAGTCACCCAAGCTGGGTACTGGAGGTATGCCCTTTGTATGGGCTTAGTACACCCTCCTCCTGTAGTTCAGACTTGGTTGCTGCTAGCAGATCAATGGAAGGGGTTTAACGAAGCCAGCCAGCTGCAAGGACTGGCTGTGACCACTGACTACCACCCTCTGCCCTCTGTGGAGGATATGCTGTGCAGGGGCAGGGTGGTTGTGCTCTGACATGGTATGTAGCTGCCCACTGGCTGTGCAGGCAGGCTCTGGGGGTTCCCAGGTGGTGCACGCCAAGGTCAGCCCCCACCTGAGTTTTACCTGGAGCCACCCTGCCTGAGCTATAAAGCAATCTGAGATGGCTGCTACTTGTACTGGTGAAGCCAAACTGTGAATCTAGGCTGGCTGCTGCTAGTGCTGAGTCTGGGGCTCAGTATGCCAGCTGTTGCTTGTTTGATGGTATTTAGGAAGTTTTGAAGCATGAGCCAAGACCAGCCATTCATATGGGAAAAGCAGCTTGGGTGGGCCTGTAAATTGGGTGGGGCAGAGTCTCAGGGCCTCTCCAGGGAGGGTCAGTGTTAGCCAGGTGATGGAGTCTCAGATATGGAACCAGCTTGCCACCTCTGTCAGGGGAGGGTTCAGAAAAGGGACAATGGCCTCTGCTTGCCTTGATTCCAGACACTTCAGTTTCTCCTTGTATACCACTGGTGACTTTCAAGCTGCCACCCTACTGCTGGAGCTCAGAGGGAGTGAGTCTGAGTAGGTGAATATGTGTGTGAGTTCTTTAAGACAAACTGCTTGGAGCTCCAGAAGTTTGTTCCACCGACTCAATCCATGCTGGTGTTTGCAGGCAGAAGTTGTGGCGACATATCTTCCTGGCACTAAAACCCTGGGCTGTGGGGCCTGGTGTAGAGCTGAGCCTGCTCACTCCTGAGATACCCTCCTGAATTTTTATCCACAACACATGAGTGAGGGACCCGCCCATTGTGCATCTGGATGTAGGTGGTTTCTTTAATTCCATAGTTGTCAGACTCCCACTCAACTTGACTTCTGATGGTTCTGAGTGATGGTTGTTGTATATTTTAGTTGTAATTTTGATGTGGTTGTGGGAGGAGACGAGCCATGTCTGCCTACACTGCCATCTTACACTATTTACTTTTGAATCCCAATGTTATGTAAATTTTGCTAGATATAAAATGTATTCTTGTGCTCTCCATGTCAGTTGAGGTCAGAGCTCCCTGCGACTCCATTCCATACAAATGCCAATATTGGAAATGAGCCTCATGCAGGAAAAATGGCAGAGACAAGAAATAAAGATAGGAAAGAACCAAAAGCCAATACTAATTGTAAAATATTAAAGACATTACTATTAAAGTCAGAACCAAGACAAGAATATCATCTCTTACTATCTTAGTTACAACTGTTTTTAAAATTCTAAGCTAATGAATAAGAAAACTAAATAAAATGTCTTTTAAAAATAGGGAAGAAGAAACAAATTATTTTTTCCCATTTTTAAAAGAATAAATGCCACCTGGTTGGCATGGCTCAGAGGATTAAGCAATGCCCTGTGAACTGAAAGGTCACTGGTTCGATTCCCAGTCAAGGCATATGCCTGGGCTGTGGGCTAGGTCCCCAGCCGGGGGGCATGTGTGAGGCAACAGATTGATGTTCCTCTCCCTCTTCCTTCCTCCCCTCACCTCCCTGTAAAAAGAAATAAAATTTTTCTTTCTCCTTCCCCACCCCTCCCTCTAAAAAGAAATATAATCTTTTTTTTTAAATAAATGCTTATTAAAATATTTTAAAATATATAAAATTAAAAGGAAACATTTCCCATTATTCTCTCAATTCTATTACTCAGAGGTAATCACCTTCGACAAAAAGTTTTCTATGTATATTCAGGCATATATATTTCTGAGTGTATATACTTGGACTTTGAACAAATAAAATTGGGATCATAATATATTATTATCCTTCAAAACAAGGATATATTATATTATTGTCCTTGTTAATTTCTAAAATTAACAAAACAGACCAGCATAAACCAATTTCCACACTGGTACTAGAGATCTGCTTTGTTCTCTTCAATGCCCACACAGTATTTCATAACATAAATGTACCATAATTTAGTTAACTATACTCTACTGATGAATTTTAAGTTGTTTTAAATTTTGTTTTGCTATTAAAATGGAGTGTTCAATAAATACTTTTATTCATATGTCTTTGTTCACCTGTAAAGGAGTCTCTTAGAATTGAAATAGGTGGGTCAAAGGGTATGCAATTTAAAATTTGTCACGGATACTCTCAAATTATCCTTCAAAAATACTTACCAATTTACACTCACAGGGTTTGATAACATCTATTTATCCATATCCACACCAAGAATGAAATATTATAAATTCTTGCAACTTTTGCTCATCTGGTAAATGAAATAAAAACTGAAAGTCATTATTTGTAGATTACTGTATTTTTAGGATTATAAGAAGCACCAAACCATAAGATGCACCTAGATTTTAGAGGAGGAAAATAGGAAAAAAATTTTGAAGCAAAAGTGTAGTAAAATATTTAATAACCTGTGACCCTGCTCCACCAATGTCCCCCGTGACAGCGAGCCAGGTAAGCTACATTCAGACTATAAGATGCACCCCACTTTTCCTCCCAAATTTGGGGGAGAGTACATGTTATAGTCTGAAAAATATGGTATGTGATCACGTACCTGGGAAAACCAGGAAAATTAACTTAAGAAACCAAGAAAATTAAGTTTTGATGGAAAAACCAGGTGTGTGTGAAGGAAAGCACTTTCATACCTATAGGAAGTATAAATTGTACTCCAAATGGCAGTTTCTCAGCAAAAGTAAAAAACATTAAAAATATGTATCTCACCCTGGCTGGTGTGGCTCAGTGGACTCAGCACCGGCCTTCAAACCAAAGGGTCACAGGTTCTGTTCCCAGTCAGGGCACATACCTGGGTTGCAGGCCAGGTCCTCAGTGAGGGGCGCTCGAGAGGTAACCGCACATTGATGTTTCTCCCTCTTCTTCTCTCCCCGCCCCTCTCTCTAAAAATAAATAAAATCTTAAAATAAAATTTAAAGAAAATACCAGAGAGTACAATTGCTAGATTTAGCCAAAAATTAAAAAAGATGCTTGGTTAAGTTTACATTAAAAAATATATATATGTATCCCCTCTGACCCAGAAATCAAAACCCAAGACTTTTTCTAGGGAAATAAGGAAATGTACAGATTTAACTACAATAATTTTTACTGCAGCATGGTTTATAGCTATGAAAAATTAAAAACAACCTAAGTATCTAACAACAAGGCACTGGTTAAATGATGGTTCATTCATAGCTACACACAACACACTCATTAGAAGTGATATTGTAGGTTAAAATTTGTTGACAAATGAGTATTTTCATATTATAGCGCTCAATTCAAAACATCACAAAATAGTATGTACAATATGATCCCAATAAAAATATATATAATTAGCCCTAAATTACCCATCAGATTTATTTTGGTCAAATTTAGTCTGCTCTGAAGATAAATACTGTTTTTGAAGCGTAAGCCAAAACACCCATCCAAATGTAAGCTTAGCACCTGACATCCCAGCTAAGCCACCAGGAGTAGATGCAAATATAAAACTCAGAGATAATCCTGACATAAAAAGAAATGCCTGCTCTGGGACCTTGAAATGAAGCTTCTTAATGAAATTAACAGCTGTTTGAATAACCTCTCTCTGTTTGTTTATACAGAGCACAAGCTCTGCCAGCATATCTTGGGATTCTTTTAAGCACCCCAGGGACCTTGTGAACCCCATAGTGCTCCTGTCATTTAGATGTTTATCCACTAGTTGGACAAATCCAAACAAGATGCTTTCAGCTAAACACTGTAGTGCCCCCAGCAAAAAGGAGGGCCGGTGTTTGCTCTGAGACAATTCCCTGTTTTCCCAAACCGTGAATCAGCCCCATTGTCCTACCAGCCTTTGTGCATCATTCATTCTGCTCATCACAGCGAATGGCAAAGAAACAGACTCTGGGTGAGGAGGAGAACACAGGCCATAGTATTTAATCCTGCTTGTAAAGAGAGAGTTGAGATTTCACAGTGCTGCTCCAGAGAAATGGCTGGAAATGTGTCAGAAGGCTAATTTCACGGAGATTATCTAATTAACAAAATAATACCTGGCAGTTGATCAGTATTTTTTTAAATCCAACAGTGAAGGAGTTTCCAAATGTGCATGTATAACATTTTTCTGGGCACTAGTCCATGTCAGACTTACCCTTTCATCCTCCACTGGCTTCCCTTTCCCCCAAGTTTCTTTTCTCCATCTTCTTCCTTCCTGCTCCTTCCCAGTTGGAAAGAAATGGTAGTCTAACCTGGATAATACTCTCCCTTGTTCTCATTGTCCAAGCTGATGTTCACTCAGCTGGCCTAAACCTTTCATGCAATTTATTTTACAAAAAATAAAAGAGGAGAAATTTTTGTATCCTAGTTACAGAACCAAAAAGTCAGCTCTCTTTTGAAATCCCAATAAGGCAGTTTAAGGCCATGTCTTTCTACTCCACAATAAGTCAATTTACCTCTATTGTATTAGTTAGGGCTCTTGGGTTGTAACAGAAACTCACTTGAGCTAGCTTAAAAAGGGGGAAGGAAGGTACAATTCTTAAAGGGGAGAGAAGTGTTTGCACAGCTCCACAGACCAGGTATGAAGCAAGGCCACTGAAAAGGTCTGGAACCAAGAATAGGGAAGCAGTGTTGAATCCCTGCTTCTCCTTCCCTGCTTTGTTTCTTTGCTCTCTTCAAATCTGCTTCTTTTCTCCTCTGATCCACTTGACAGGCAGAATATGACAGTTGTATAACTCCCAATTCATGTGTTAAAATTCCAGCCAACTGCAGATTCATTGTCTGTTTCACTCCAATCCTAAACTCTCCAAAGAAACAATCTAGTAGTCAAACTGGACAATATGTCCACTTCTGCTGTGAACAGCCATGGCCAGGATGGCAGCCAGGTGGTAGCAGAATGGCTCCCAGGAGCCCACTCCAATGGTGTGACATGTGGGTGTGCTTCCCAGAGAAAGGGGAGTGACGAGTGGGCTGAAAAAATGACCAAGCACATAAACCAAATCGGTTTATTGCTTTGATATTTGGACTATTTAGTAATAGAATTTTTCTTGTTGAAGTTTGGGAATAGTCTAAAGAAAAGATTTCTAATTACACTTTTACTGGATAAAGTTTGCATGTCCATGGCCAGTTCACACAGCAGAGTTGAGACATGTGACCGCTTCTCATGGTTAGTCTAAATGACCATCCTCTTGGATCCCAGTTGCACGGAATCTCTTAGCCTTTCCAGTTTTCAAAGACCAGTAAGTTCAAAATTAAGTAGTGAGTATTGACTTGTACTTCCAGTGATCCTAGGCACTGGACATATTTATGTAAATAACTTGGATCTTAGAAAAGTCAGCTCAATGTTTATTGAAGGTAATTAATATATTGACAATAGCACTGAAAGCTTTGTCCCTTGCCCAAGTGCTAGCTTACCTGGGCCTCTTCATATGTAAAATAGGAGGAATATCATTTTTATTCCTATCTCACAGGGTTGATTGTGGGTCAAATGAGATTATATAATCAAAAGTACTTTTAAACTATAAAGAATAGTACAAGTATGTCACCTGTATACTCCATGCCTCACCAGACTTCGGCACAAAGAACTATTTTATACAATACAATGACAGTTAAGAACAGTCTTGTTTCAACAAATTGTGCTGGTACAATGATCCATACTGTGTACCATGTGCAGAAATGAACTTGAAATGAATCAGAGACCTAAATACAAACCTAACACTACAACTCTTCTAGAATAAAATGTAGGAGAAAATATTTGAAACTTAAGGTTGGACAAAAAATTTCATAAATAAGACACATATAAGCATGAACCATAAAAGAAAAAATTGATAAATTACACTCATTAAAATAAAAGTTCTGTCCTTGAAGAGATATTGTTAAGAAAATGAAAAGATAAGACAGACTGGAAGAAAATACTGCAAAACACATCTGATAAAAGATTTGTAGCCAGATGACATAAAAAATATATTTAAATATGAGTAAGAAAAATATTAATCCCTGGCTGGTGTGGCTCAGTGGATTAAGTGCCAGCCTATGAACCAGAGGGTCTCTGGTTCGATTCCCAGTCAGGATACATGCCTGGGTTGTGGGTGGGTCCCCAGTGGGGGGTGCAAGGGAAGCAGCGACACATTCATATTTCTCTCCCTCTCTCCCTCCCTTCCCCTCTCTCTAAAAATAAATAAATAAAATCTTTAAAAATATTAAAGCACTATTAGCATTTTAAAATCTTCTTCCATTTTGGTGTGTGTGCACGACACATTTATAAACACAATACACAAATACTCTCTGCTATATATACTCTCACGCTCAATAATAAAAAAAAACAGCCCACTCGAGAATGGGCAAAAGATTTGAACAGATACTTCACCAGGTAAGAAGAAAAGATGGTAAGTAAACATATGGAAAAAAAAGTTCAACATCATTAGCCATTAGGTATGTGAAAAATTAAAATTATAATGAGATACCACACCACATACCTATTAAAATGGTTAAAATAAAAGTAAGCAAATTGACAATATCAAATGTTATAGAGGATACAGAATGACTGGAACTCTCATGCATGCTGGTAGGAATGCAAAAATGTACAGCTGCTTTGGAAAACAAATAGGCAGTTTAGAATAGTTAAACATACATTTACCATATGAGCCAGAAATCCCACTCCTGGGTATTTACCCAGATGAGTAAAAATATATGTTTGTTCAAAGATCTGTATGCAAATGCTTATATTAACATAATTTATAATTGTCGAAACTGGAAGTAAACCAAATATCCATTACCTAGTGCATGGATAAATACAGTGAAATACTATCCAGCAATAACAAGGAGCAAATTATTGATACACTGCCATGGATGAATCTCAAATTAATTGTGTTCAATGAAAGAAGCCAGGTCCAATGATTCCATTATTGGATATTCTGGAAAAGTCAAACTGTAGGAACAGAAATCAGATCAGCAGTGCCAGGGCCTAGGGGTAAGAGTTAAGAAGGGACTACAAAGAGCATGCGGGGACTTTCTGGGGTGGTGCCTTGATTATGGTGGTAGTTACATGACTGGGTCTGTTGGACAAAAGTCATAGCACAGTGCACCTAAAGAGTGAATTTTACTGTATGTGAATGATTCCTTAAGAAACCTGACTTAAAAAAAGAACCGTTTGGCAGGACCTCAACAAGTTAAACAAAGAATTAGCATATGATCCAGCAATTCCACTCCTAGATATACACTCAAAAAGAATGAAAGCAAGGCCCCTGGTTGGTGTGGCTCAGTTGGTTGGAGCATTGTCCAGTACCTGAAAGGTTGCAGGTTCGATCTCCTTCCCCTTCTCCCCCACCATCCAGGCACATCTGGGAGGCAGGCAAGGATAGGGTTAAAAAAAAAAAAGTGAAAGCAGGGACACAAAGAGATATAGCAGCATTATTCACAATAGCCAAAAGTCCATCAAAAGATGAATGAATAAAAAAAAATGTGGTGCCCTGGCTGGCATAGCTCAGTGGATTGAGTGCGGGCTGTGAACCAGGAATCGCAGGTTCGATTCCCAGTCAGGGTACATGCCTAGGTTGCAGGCCATGGTCCCCAGCAACTGCACATTGATGTTTCTCTCTCTCTCTTTCTCCCTCCCTTCCCTCTATAAAAATAAATAAATAAAATCTTTAAAAAAATGTGGTATATACATGCAATGGAATGTCATTCATTCAATCATAAAAAAATGAAATTCTGATACCTGCTACAACATGGATAGACCTTAAATACATTATGCTAAATGAAATAAGCCACACACAAAAGGAATATTGTATTATTGTATATTAGATAAATATTATAAAAGTCTACTGTGCTAATTTGATATATGATAAATGGGATTTCATTCTAACTTGCATTCTTTATTAGGGAGGTTGAACATTTCCCCCTCTATGTATTTGTAATGATTTTTTTTTTTGGCTTGTTTGTTTATTTGGTAATGTTATTGGTGCATTTTTCTACTGTTGAATCCATCTTTCCCTTTCTGACTAGTAAGCAGTATTAACAGTTTGCCTGTTGCACATATTGCAAATATTTCCCCTGGTTTGCCATTTCAACTTTGTCTGTGGTGGAATTTGGCATAAAGAAGGGTTCTCTTGTTGTTTTTTCATTCAGAACTGTTTTTCTTCATGTTTTATACCCTTAGGATCATGTTTAGAAAGCCCTTCTGTTCCCCAAGATTATAATAAAACTCAATTTATTTTCTTCCTGGAACATTTATGGTTCATTTTGCACATTATTTTGCATGTGCTATAGGGTAGAAATAATAATGGCTAATATTTTAGGGTACAGTTTGTGTGATAGATACCATGTTCTTTTTTTTAACCTATCTTTTTTAGTCATCACAACAAATGAGGTAGTTAGTTTTACTGTCTCGTTTATAAATATGGAAGAAATGAGGTTTCGGGAGGTTAAGTATCTGGCCTGTAGTTACATAGCTAATCAGTGACCAAACTGGCATTCAATCCCTAAGTCTATTTATCCCGAGAGATCTTAATTATTGCTGTATATATTTTTTATCCACCTCCAAAATTTATTAGTCAATTTTTCAAGTATCATTTGTTGTAAAAGCCAGCATTTCCCTCACTGATCAAAATGCTGCTCTTATCATCTGGTAGCTTTCCCTATAAGTTCTTGGGTCTCTTTCTGCCCTTTTCTGTTCTATTGATTCTTCTGTCTATTCATGTGCCAGTAACACACCGTCCTAGTGACTGCTGAATTATTTATACATTCTATTATCTGGAATGCCAAGTCATCCCTAGATTCTCCTCTGTTTCAAAGTTTTCTGATCTTTCTTTATCATTTATCCTTCCAGAAAAACTTTAGAACTTTGCTGCAAAGACCCCAAGAAATTCCATTGAGATTTTTGCTGAGAAATAAGAGTGTGTGGGAAGGCTGGGGATATGTTGCCTGCTGAGAACTGAGTTTATCAGATTCCTCAGTTCATGGCATATATGGTCTGTGTAAGGCCCTTCTTTTATCTTAACTCCTCTCTTATTCTTGGTCTACATTCTCCTTCCCCCACCCCCTCGTAAGTACCCACTGTTATGTATTTGACATGTGCTCTTGGATATGTATGTATTCCTATAAAATACATACTGCTGTTTTCCACCTGTGCTTTAAACTTATTTAAATTGGTCTAAGGATCTTTTTATGTCTCTTTTTTAAAATTCAACACTTTGTTTTTATGACCTATTTATATTGCTGCATGTAAAAATCTAGCTCATAGTGTAACGAGATGTAGGCTGGGAGGCCCCAGGGACCCCCAAAGAGAGGATGTGTAACAGGGTCCAGGACTTGGGGTGTCCAGAAATATAGGATATCCCCCATAGGCCTGGCTGGGGGAAAGGAGACAAGAAGCAGGGCCATTGATGGTTATTTTGCATATCAGTAACAGCAGACTAGTCTTTTAGCTTGAACAGAGCCAGAAGGTTTGCATAACTTTGACCCATGATGTAACTGAGAGGCAGCTCCCCTTACCATGCCTGCACCAGAGCTTGGAGATGGTTCAATCCACACCACAGGGTCACACCTGCCCAGACTAACAATGGCAGCCAAAAAAGGCTGAAAATACAGGAGTGCTGGCATGTGTAGCTGACTGTGGGAGCAGTGGGAAATGGGGTTAGGAGGAGGTTCCAGGCTGTGATTTAATCTAAAGGCAGGCCACCACCAGTAAGAGAGACAATGGAGGACCATGCAGGAAGGACAATTCAAGGCCATGCAGGGGGGAAAAAGAGGGGTGAAAAGACTCTTGCTGGTGGGCCATGAGGAGGTGCCACGTGGTTTTGTTACAGGGTGCAGCCAAGAGAGGGGACCCCAAATGGACATTTAAATTGGGGCCCAGAACTCAATGTGTCCAGGAGATTTTAAGATGTTTTTTTTTTACCCCTTCCCCCCACAGGTGTGAGTTGGGGGAAGGGACACACAAAGCAAGAACATGCAGGGCAGCTTTGCAGCTAATCCATGGCATGGTCATTTAACATACCTATAGCCTTAGGCTGGTCACTTGAATATGCTAAATAGCTATGGCCATGCTCTGGGCCAGGGGGATGGAAAGGGACCCCCCCACCAAGATGTGACTCGGGGACAGGTCCCCTGAGTTACAGAGCCTGTGTGGGAGCTCAGAGAAGATTGGCTCCACGACATGGGGTGACACTTGCCCAGACCCATGATGGTGACCAGAAAAGCTGGAAAGGACAGCAGATTGAGGGCAAGTGTGGCCGAGTGTGGGAGGAGTCGGAAATGGGGCTACAGAGGAAGATTGGCGCGGAGATTTAAACCCAGGAGCAGCAGCCATCTGGAGTCTTTTGGGAACCACATGGCTTGGGCATCTTGTTGGGACCACACTGCCTGGGCAAGAGAATAGGACCACACAGCTTTGGAGGAGTTGGAATCACCATGCGGCTTTGGCAGAGGGCAGGACCACGAGGCTTTGGGGTGCTCCCTTTTGCCAAGTAGCTTAGGAAGCAAGAGAGACTTTGCCTGGAAGAAAAGGGGTGAAAGGATTCTTGCTGGTGGGCCATGAGAAGGTGCCACATGGCTTTGGATTAACTGGAGATGTGGCGGCAACACAGCTAATGGTGCTGGAACTGAGGAGCTGCCTGAACCATGGACTTCTACTTCTTTTCCTGAGATATGGTACCCTGGACTGCGCAAAGGGGAGAAGGAAGAACTGTGCGCATTTGTGAGTATTCTACAGGACTTTAGTATTTTAATGAAGACATTAAGTCATTACTCTAAGTCTGTATAATTTTTACGTAAATAATTCATTTCCTTTTCACCAATCTCTGGCATTGAGAGACGTCTTTCCCCTGGTGGTGGGCAAAGTGAACATAGTATGGGGGGAATCCCGGGGAAAAGGGGGGTCCTTTTAGCATTATATCGTTCACCACCACCCCCGTCTGTTCTGTAACACTACCATAATAATGCAAGAGGATTTTCATTTCTCTAATTCTATCACTGGCTATTTTCCATTCTCTAATTTACGCCCCTTTGATAGGTATAAAATGGTGTTTCATGGTTTTAATTTGTATGACCTGTGAATTTGAACTTTTCTTCTTATGCTAGTGAGTCATTTCCATTTCCCCTTCTATGAGTTACCTATTGATACCCTTTGCCCATGTCTCTATTAGGCTTCCTATTTTTTGTGTGTGTATTCTTTTATCTTGTACACACAGGTATTTAATTCCTTTGGAGTACAGATTAGTGTATAGTATGTAGTAGGGATCATACTTTATTTTTCTCCAAATAGGCAGTTTTCCTGATATCATCTACTGAATAATTTGTCCTCTTCATGTTGACTTATAGTGTCATCTTCATCTTATAGCAAGTTCCCAAAGATGTATGGCTCCATTTCAGAGCTCTCTATTCTGTTCTTTTGGTGTCTGTATCTATTCCTGTAGTGCATCATTCTTGTTTTATGACTATGGCTTCATATGATCTCATAAAATCTGACTGACCTAGTCCCCCCACCCCTCCCCACATTGCTCTTTGTTTCTAAAATTCATTTAGTTACTCTAACAAGAATAAGTTTGTCAGTTTTTCAAATAAATCTGATGGTATTGCATTTAATTTACAGATAAATTTTGGGAAAATCAACTTGTTAAAGTAGAACAAGTATATACATTTAAAAATAAAATAGAATTATAAAGTTATAATAGAGTTCAGCATCCTACTGCTCTGTGCCTCCTCATCCCTAAACCCCACTCCTTAGGAGCCACCAGTTACAGTGTCTTAGCTCTTTCTTCCGGTATTTCTCCCCACACCTCCAAACAAGGTACTTACACTGTCATTTTAAACATTCCTATTTTAAATATTATCTATTGATTTCTTATAATAGAACAGGATTTTTCTCTATTTTGCAGACACACTGACATACAGACACATATTCACCTACACATACTCCTTCATTCTCCCAGTATTAGTTTTATTACTATTACACTTTTTAAAAAATTAACACTCAGTGCTCAATTTCTTTTTTTTACATTAAAGCTCAGTTTCTTTATCTTTTTTGTCTTTTTTTGTTGTTGTTGTTGTTCAAGTACAGTTTTCTGCCTTTTCCCCCACCCCAAAACCCCAGCCCTCCCCACCTTCCTCCTGTTTCCATCCCCCCTTATTGTCCACGTGTCCTTTATAATTGTTCCTGCAAACCCTTCACCCTTTTCCCCTGAAATTCCCTCTCCTCTCCCCTCTGGTCACTGTCAGCCTGTTCTCAATTTCAGTGTCTTTGGTTATATTTTGCTTGTTTGTTTTGTTGATTAGGTTCCTGTTAAAAGTCAGATCGTATGGTATTTGTCTTTCACTGCCTGGCTTATTTTGCTTAGCGTAGTGCTTAACTTCTTGTAACCATGTACAATTGTTCACAGCTATGCCATATAGTATGCCATGAATGTATGCCTTTTTTTTTTTGACAACTTTCTGTTTTCCCTGGGATTAAAAATGACCTTGCTTTTCCCAGACAAGAAAAAGCTAAAGGAATTCATCAACACCAAACCAATATTATAAGAAATGATAAAATGACTTCTTTAAGAAGAAGATAAAAATATGAATAATAGAATGGCAGTAACTACATACCTATCAATAATTACTTTAATATTGCCCTGACTGGTGTAGCTCAGTGGATTGAGCGCGTGCTGCGAACCAGGCATCGCAGGTTCGATTCCCAGTCAGGGCACATGCCTAGGTTGCAGGCCATGTCCCCCAGCAACCGCACACTGATGTTTCTCTCTCTCTCTCTCTCTCTCTCTCTCTCTCTCTCTCTCTCTCTCTCTCTCTCCCTTCCCTCTCTAAAAATAAATAAATAAATAAAATCTTGAAAAAAATAATAATTACTTTAATGTAAATGGGTTAAATGTTCCAGTCAAAACACATAGGTGGCTGAATGGATGAAACAAGACCCACACATGTCCTGCTTGCAAGACACCCACTTGAGATTGAAAGACACACGCAGACTAAAAGTAAAAGGGTGGAAAAGTATTTTTCATGGAAATAGAAATTTTTTAAAAAGCTGGGGCAGCAGTACTTGTATCAGACAAAATAAAATTTAAAACAAAGGCTATAATAAGAAACAATGAAGGAACCAGCAATCCCACTTCTGGATGTTTATATAAAGAAACTCAAAACACTAATTCAAAAAGATATGTGCATCCCTATGATCATTTCAACATTACTTACCAAGATATGGAAGAAAGTTAAGTGTCCATCAGACGATGAATGCATGAAGAAGTGGCACATATGTGCAATGGAATATGACCTAGCCATACAAAAAAAAAAAAAAAGAAATCCTGCTATCTGTAACAACATGGATGGACCTACAGAGTATTATGCTGCATGAAATAAGCCAGACAGAAAAAGATAAATACCACATGATTTCACTTATATAATAAATATAAAAAATAAAATGGATGAATAAAACAGAAACTCATAGATACAGAGAACATTTAGATTCGGGGGTTTGGGGGAATGGTGAAAAAGAGAAAGGGATTAAGATGTGAAAATTGCCAGTTATAAAAATAGTCACGGGATGTCAAGTACAACATAAGGAATGCAGTCAACAACTATGGAGTTGTAATAACTATGTATGCTGTCAGACGGGTACTAGATTTATTGGGGTGATCACTTCGTAAGTTATATAAATGTCTAATTACTATGTTGTACACATGAAACTAATATACTAGTATAATATTGTATGTCGACTATAATCAAAAAATAAAAATTATTGGCCTGCCTGGGTAGCTCCATTGGTGAGAGCACTGTGCCAGTAGACCAAGGCTGCAGATTCAGTCCCCAGTCAGGGCACATATAGGCATCAAGCAATGAAGGCATATGTAAGTGGAATGACAAGTTGATGCCTCTCTCTCTCTCTCCCCCTTTCCTATCTCTCTCTAAAATCAATTTTACAGTTTTTTTTTAAAGAAAAAAATTATTTTAAAAAATGACTTTGCTTTGTTGGTTGGTTGGTTTCCTATGTGCCTATCACGTGCTCAAAGTCTTCAGAATCTATCTCCAAAACTGCTCTGAATGTAGTCAGACACAGCTATCCTGGTAACATTGCCTAGACTTCTAGGTTGGAAACCAACTTTTCCTTAGAATTTTGAAGACTTTTCTCTATTGTCTTCTAGCTGCGCGTGCGCGCGCACACACACACACACATACATACATGTATATATATGATATATGAAATATATATATTTTCATCTTGTTCTTATATAGATTTTTAAAAACTATATTAGTTTCAGGGGTACAATGAATGATTTGGTGTTTGTATATTAAGCATATGACATAAGTATAAGCCAATATTCATGATGAGAAATCCAGTGTCATTTTGATTCCTGACTGAAGTGTTTGACATACTTTATGTTACTTAAGATTTCTGTTGCTTCCAGTATCCTGAAATTTCATGAAGATTGGCTTGGTGTGGGTCTTTCCTCAACAAACATGCTGGATAATTAATTAGTAGGTTCTCTCCATTTGAAAACTCATTCTTTAATTCTGGGGAATTATCTTGTGCTTTAATACTTTTCCCCCAATTATTTTTTCTGTTCTCTTATTTGCTAATATTCCTATTATTTAGTTCTTGGGCCTTCTAAACAAACAATCCTTTCTTTATTCTCTTCTCTCGCCCTCTGCCTTCTCATTCTATATCTTAGATTTCCTTAACCTTATCTCCCAACTTTTTCTGCCTATATATTTTTATTTTCAAAGAGGTACTTTTTACTTGTTGAATGTTCCTTTTAATAAAGCATCCTGTTCTTATTTCATAAACTGACACCTCTCTGAGCACTCTGGGAATATTAATCATACTTTTTTTTTAAGTTCTGTTCTCTTCTCTCCATTGTTTCTATTACACCTGAAGGACATCAAATGTCTGATCCTTATCTATCCATTTATTTTTATGAGAGAGGCACAGAAAGGTAATTAGAAACTCTGCATAGGTAAGGCTTGATATCTGGTAGCTTCACTGTGGGTGAGGGACCCAGCGTTTGTTTGAATGACCCACACATGTCAGTATCTGTAGAACTTTTCTCTCATGTAGTCAATTTCTCCGGAGAGAAACCCTCCAATTCCAGAGTAGGAGAAGTAGTAATAATCTCAGCAGTCAATGTTCCTGACACCAGGGAGAAGGAAGGAGGCTGTTAAGGTATGTAGACTTCCACTTGACATTCCTCTCTTCAGTAAGCACAATATCTCTGCCCTACTCTCAGCTATGCCTGGTGTCCCCAGTCCAGAACTTCTTTAATCTTTCTAGGTAGAGAGCCTCCTATCTTCTGTTGGGAGAAGAAGTTACCTGCATTTGCAGCCTTGGAGAGTGAACTACTTCTTTATACGGACTGTCTGCTAATGCTTCTGCGCTTAGCTCTAACCTCTACTCTCACCTCAAGGGTATTCAATGCTTCCAACTTCTGAGGCTTTTTTTTTTTTCCCCCAGAATGAATATGCTGCTGCTTCCTTCTTGTGGCCTTGTTTCTCTGGAGGACTTAGCAGACCAGAGACAGTTGACACCTAAATCAGTTATTACTAATTCATTCTCTTTCCATCTTCCAAAATGTAGTTGGCATCACTTATATGTTTCCTCTGCTACTGTTCTCTTTGACCTAGGGGGCTTACCATAGTTTTACTTCTTTCCTGTGATTTTAATAGGGTAACAGGAGGGACCAAAAAAAAAAAAAACATTTAGATTTAATTGGCATGATTAACTAGACAGCCATTATATTTTCTGTTCATCATATACCTTCCCTTTTCTCCTTTAGTGCCTTATATTGAATAGGTTAAATTCTCTATTGTTGATTTAAATGGCACACCTATTGTTTATTATTCCGGTGATTATTGCTAAATAACACAGTGCTGACAAATGTTTGCCAATTGATTCTGTGAGGGAAACAAAAAAGCCCTGATTTGTCGTGTTCGCCAACTTCCATGGTATGAATATTCCCATCAGGGCCAATTTCAAACTTCCAAGGTAACATCACTGAACATGGAGTCAGACAGAGAGGTGCAGCAGCACACCATTATATGATATTGCTACCATACATACATAGTAGATGTAAATAACATCATGAACGGATGAGCAAAGTATATTTACAATGAATTTTGAGTATTACTTTTTAAAAACTATAATTAGTTTAGCCCTGGCTGATGGCTCATTGGATTGAGTGCTGGCCTGTGAACCCAAAGTTTGCTGGTTCAATTCCCAGTTGGGGCACATGCCTGGGTTGTGGGGGCAGGTCCCCAGTTGGGGATGTGCAAGAGGCAACTGATCAATGTTTCTCTCACACACTGATGTTTCTCTCCCTCTCTTTTTCCCTTCATTCCCTTCTCTCTAAAAATAATAATATCTTACAAAATATATAAGTAGTTTTAATTGTAAGTGTGCATAAATTATGTTTTAATGATGGCTACAGTTAACAATTGGTTTGCTCAAATTTAACTATCAGTTCTCACAAGCTGGACAAGCCAGTTCCAGCACACCACTGCCCTGTATTAGTAAATCCAAGCTTATATTTATTTTTCCTATAAAATTTTTGACCATTTATTGAGGTATAGTTGACATACAATAAAATATCACATGCTTAAAGTATTAAATTTTATTTTACTTTTTTATCCTCATCTGAGGACATTCTTTCATTGCATTTAGAGAGAGAGAAATATCGATGAGAGAGAGAAGCATCAATTGGTTGCCTTTGCTACATGCACTGGGACTAGGGATCATATGCATCCAGACCGGGCACCAAACCGTCAACCTAGGTATGTGCCCTGACCAGGAACTGAACTGAGACCCTTGACTACAGGATGACGCTCCAACCAATTGAACCACACCAGACAGGGCAAAAGTATTAAATTTTATGTTTAGACTTTTGAAACCAGATGCAGGGAGCTGCTGAGGAGCCCCGTGGTTGCTCTCTGTGGTGGGTGCCTGGCAAGGGCAGGCAGCACTCCTGGGGAAGCTGAAATCATGACTGAATTCTTCTCATTTGGCATCAGTAGCATTTCATATTAGATAAATAGTGTGGCATATACCCATCTAGAATCTCAACTGGACAGCAGTAATATAGATTCACCTTGCTGGCAACTACCGATCCTGAGATCATTAAATACCTAAATAATGTGGCGGAACAACTAAAAGATTGGTCATACAAGTATTCAGTTCAGAAACTGGTGGCAGTCATCTCCAATATTGAAAGTGGTGGGGTCTTCAAAAATGGCAATTTGATATTGAATGTGCCAGGCCTACTAAAGATGACAACACACACTGTGAAAAGTCTCAGAAAGCTACCCAAGGTGAAATCTGATCAAGACAGATCACAGCAATAGTTAAATTTCTGCCACTGTTGGAATTTTCTTGTTAATTTGATCTTCTGATTGATACAAAGATTTGGCTATACCTGAAGTGAGAAGAGTCAGGATCATAGTTTCTCACCAATTCTGGCCAAGGCTGTTGTGTTCTTTCACTACTACAATCCACAAAGCCTACAAAACCCCTGCCTAAGACTGAAGATGAGTTGAGAACAATAATGTAATTCTTGGGACTTCCGGTCAAGATGGCAGTGAAGGCAGACATGGCTCGCTTCCTCCCACAACCATGTCAAAATTACAACTAAAATACAGAACAACCTACACTCAGAACCGTCAGAAATCAAGTTGAATGGAAGTCTGACAACTATGCAATTAACAAACCACATCCATCCAGACTGGTAGGAGGCACACAGATGCAGAACAGGCCGGACCCACATTCACATGCAGTGAATAAAAATTCAGAAGGGGTATCTGGGGAGCAAGGAGTCCCAGCCTCACACCAGGCCCCCTGGTCCAGGGTTCCAGTGCTAAGGACATAAGTCCTCAGAACTTCTGGCTGCCCAACCAGCATGTATTGAGTCGGTGGAAGAAACTGCTGGAGCCCCAAGCAGTTCGTCTTAAAGAACTCACACACATACTCACCTACTCAGACTCACTCCCTCTGAGCTCCAGCAGTAGGGTGGCAGCTTGAAAGTCACCAGTGGTATACAAGGAGAAACTGAAGTGTCTGGAATCAAGGCAAGCAGAGGCCATTGTCCCTTTTCTGAACCTTCCCCTGACAGAGGTGGCAAGCTGGTTCCATATCTGAGACTCCATCACCTGGCTAACACTGACCCTCCCTGGAGAGGCCCTGAGACTCTGCCCCACCCAATTTACAGGCCCACCCAAGCTGCTTTTCCCATATGAATGGCTGGTCTTGGCTCATGCTTCAAAACTTCCTAAATACCATCAAACAAGCAACAGCTGGCATACTGAGCCCCAGACTCAGCACTAGCAGCAGCCAGCCTAGATTCACAGTTTGGCTTCACCTGGGAATCTCCAAGCCCAGTATAAGTAGCAGCCATCTCAGATTGCTTTACAGCTCTGGCAGGGTGGCTCCAGGTAAAACTCAGGTGGAGGCTGACCTTGGCCTGAACCATTTGGGAAACCCCAGAGCCTGCACACCCAGTGGGCAGCTACATACCATGTCAGAGTACAACCACCCTGCCCCTGCACAGCTGATCCTCCACAGAGGGTGGAGGGGTGGTGGTCAGTGGTCACAGCCAGTCCTTGCAGCTGACTGGCCTGGGTAAATCCCTCCCAATGACCTGGCAATAGCAATCAAGTATCAACTACAAGAAAAATTGGGACAACTCTAATAGCATAATCAATAAAATATAATAAAAATGTCTTTAGTTTGTCAAAAAAATCAAGTTTTCAAGGACAAATTTTTAATAAAATTTTATGATTTGACATATCTGTATCTATATACATATACACACACATATATATCTATATCTATGAAAATATTACCACTGTCAAGTCTATCAAAATTTGAAGCTGGAAACTAAACTATTATGTCTACTAAATTTTTGTTTTTGTTGATCTGAGAGAGAGAGAAACATCAGTTTGTTCTACTTATTTATGCACTCATTGGTTGATTCTTCCTTGTGCAGGGCCCGTGCTAATCTTCTCTGTATCGTTCCAATTTTAGAATATGTGCTGCTGAAGCGAGCACCATTGGTTGATTCTTGTATGAGGCCTGACCGGGGATCAAACCCTCAACCTTGGTGTATGAGGGTGACACTCTAACCAGTTGAGCTGTCTGGCCAGGGCCAATCTCCACTATTCTTTGATTCAGAATTTTTGTCTCTAAGAATTTTTTTCTACTGAAAATGTCTATTTGCTGCTACAAGAAAAAACTGAATAAATTTTAGACAGGCAAAAACAAAAGATAGACACTAAAGGTAAGGTAGGAAGAGAAACTGCCTGAAGAAATTATCATTTATAAATCAGCTCCCATATCAATTATCTATTGCTACATTATAAACCACCCCTAAAATTACTGCCTTGTTCATGGTTCTGTGAGTCAGCAATTTGGGTTGGCGTAGCCTGGGTGGTTCCTCTGTTGGTCTTAACCTGGAGTCATTCATCTGTCTTTAGTCGTCTGAGGTCTAAACTGTGACTGAATGGTCTAAAATGGCCTCACTCGCTTGTCTGGCCATTGGCCAGTTGGACATAGGCAGGCTGCTCGTTGGGCATACCGTGTTATCTTTTGAGGTGTGTATTGGGTTCAGACTTGTTCATGTCTCAGTCTCAGGTTTACAGCCACGGATGGAAGGCGGCCAGCCCTTATGCGCAAGCACACTTTAAGCCTCTACTTGCATCACATTTGCCAATGTTTCCTTGGCTAAGCCGAGACCCGAGGAGTAAAGGAATCATCCCTACCCCTTGATGGGAGGTGCAAAGGGACTTGCACATAAATGTGGGTAAAATCCTTGCAGCCATGTTTGTAAACTAATGACTTCTACCAAATTTAATATACATTTATTTAGTAAATGTTATGGACCACATGCTAGGTTCTAGGTCTACAGAGAAAACAGACACATCATCTGTGCTGAAGAAGATCTGATTTAGTTAGGAACCCAGACAGCTAAACAAACATCACAATGCAGTGCAATTGGAGCTACAACAAAATTTAGAGGATACTGAGCTAGGAGGTGGGAGGGCACATGTTTCACAATGGGTCAGGGACACAGGAAGGCTGCCTGGAGGAAGTGACTACAGAGGAGAGTCTTGAGACCCTCTTAATTTGCCTCCTCAGTGGGTAGAGGGGAAGGGGAAGGAAGAAGGAAACTGAGAAATGAAGTGAAAGACCTAGCAGCTTCTAGCAGCCTTCAACCTTCAACTATCCTGCTTTCACTCATTAAGTGTGAAGTCACAGAATTAAGATGGAAGCCCACAGTTAAGCAGAACAAGAACAAAAAATGTCGAAACCATTTTTCCTGAAGCTCGTCAGTGTCTTGATCCCATCAGATATCCCTTAAAATCCCCTCTGTCAAAGTGATTTTCCTAGAGGAGGGTTATGGACAGAGCGACTACTGCTTACAGCGTCAGGTCTGGAGCACAGTCTTTTCCACTTATTCTCAGAGATGCCACCAGTCTAAGGAACTGGTCTTCCTTAGAGCACCAGTTACTGGAAGAAGGCTATGAGCAGCATCATAGCCAAATGCCCTAAAGCAAAGCAGAAGAATGAGGAGGAAAATGTCACAGTGGTACAAAGTACATGGTGCTCAATAAATACTGGTTTAAAAAAATGTTTGGAAGGAAGGATGCACAGCCAACAGCTGTTTGCATGTTTACCTCTGGTGTGCTCACTGGAATTTAGGGGAAGCAGGAACTTTCATGATTTTTTATATTTACTTCTATATCATTTGAATATTTAGCAGTCAGCAGATAGTACTGCTAGCATTGTAAGTTTAAAGACTTTGAAAAGAGAGCCAAAGGTCTGAATCCTTACCATCTGATATTACTACTACCACCAATAAAAATAAGTCTTAGTGCTCAGTTGGTATATGCTAAGCATTTTATAAGTATTTAACACATCACTACTCTGTCAGTTAGGTGTAATCATTTTTCTTACTTACAGATTAGGAAACTGAAACTCAGCTAGGCTGTATAATTTGTTCAAGGCGACACATCCAACAAATGTCAGAGTGAGACTTTGACTCTGGGTCGTTTGGCTAGAGAGCCTACTCATAATCACTGCAGCATCTCAAAATACTGCTGTCAGCTCAGGGAAGGGACAAATATTCCTGGAAATCCGGGAGTAAGGCCCAAGGCAGCAGGTGTAATTTCTTTAAAGCTCATGTTTTATCCTTAAACTTCATTATAAATTACTTTCTGTCTCATAATGCAAGTACATTTGTTTGAAAATAAAAGCATGCAAGTTATTTGCCACCGAGTCAGATGAATGCTCCAGGAAGATGCCCCATGTCTATCCTATGGCTTCATGTGTCCTGGACACACCACTGTTTGTGTCCACAGAACTGTTTGCCCCAGGTTGAGAAACATAGACAGAATCAGTTCTATGTTGCTTCTGGCCTTCTCTGACAGATCAGCTAGGTCAGAATGTTTTCCTAAGATCCTTAAAGAGATCAGACATCAGTTTACTCTGGTCTCCTCCAGTTCCAGTTCAGGGGATATATTCTTTCTATTAGTAGAGCACACCAAATGACCTGTCTAGTGACAGCTGACAGATTGGCAGACCTGCTGGCCAGGGTGTGACATTCCTCAGGCTGGCCCCAGCTGACTCTGATGTGGTCAACTGTTCCTTAGAGTTCACAGCCCAGTTTCTAGGAATTCACACATGGTGACTGCTGCCATGATACGGTTCAATCCAACACAGCTGTAGAAGGTTTACTAAGTGCAAAAGTTCATCCATAAAGGAAAAAAATTGGAAATAGGTAGTGGTAATGGTTGCACACCATTATGAATGTAATTAAAGCCACTGAATTCCACATAAAACAGTTAAAGTGGCAAATTTTATGTTACATATTTTACCACAGCAATAAAATGGTAAAAAAAAAAACAAAACTAATTTATCCACAGACAAACAATATTTGGTCTGGGCCTCACGAATATTCTGCGATTGGGGAATGGTTACTGCTCCAGATGGATGGAACCATTAAGCAAGGGGAGAGCAAATCTAATCCTGTAACTTCTTGCTGAAATCCCTTCACTTGCTCCCCATTACTCTTGGGATAAAGACCAAAAGCCTTAACAGCTTCTGAGGTCCTATGTGGTCATCTTTCTGATCTCATTTTGTTCCACTTCTCCCCTTGCTTTTCTTGTCCTAGTCACCCTGGTCTTTCTTCTCCTTTCAACATGCAAAGCTCCTTTCCACTTCAGGGCCACTGCTAAGGGACTTTTTCCCTTCGCTTGAAAATATTTTACATCCCACTCCATTCTTGGCTAACTCAATCCAAGCATCACTTCCTTGGATAGCCCCCAATGTGGGTCAGATTCCATGTTATGTATGCTGATAAAACCACGTATCTTCCCATTGTAATGAAAATCACAGAAAAACTCCAAATAACAGGGGCTTAAACAAAACTAAAGCTCATTTCTCTTTCATGTTCAGAAGTCCTGGGCTGCTTCATGGTGCCTGGAACTCAGGTTTGTTCTATCATTTTGTTGCATTACACATGGCTTTCATTCTTAAAGTCGCTTCATGGTCTAAGACAGCAGCTGGAGCTCCAGTCATTATGTCCACATTCCCACAAGCAAAAAGAAGAAGGAAGAAAAAAGGGCAAGCCTCCTCCCTTTAAAGATAGTTTCTGGAAGTCGTACATATCATTTTTGCTTACATACCAGAATTTAGTCACATGACCACATCTAGTCGCAAGAAGGCTAGGAGATATATATAGGAGAACATATATACACCTGGTAGTTGACATTTACTTATGTCACTCATAAAGAAGGGGAGAATGGACAGCACAGAGTGAAACATTTCTATCATCACAGAAAGCTCTTTTGGATTGCACTGGTCTGTAATGCAGATCAAAAACTGCAATGTGTGGGCCAAATTTTGTTCATAGCAGTAAAGCATGATGATTAAGAGTATTTTCTAGAGCCCTGGCTGGCATAGCTCAGTGGATTGAGCACGGGCTGTGAACCAAAGCATTGCAGGTTCGATTCCTAGTCAGGGCACATGCCTGGGTTGCAGGCCACGGCCCCCAGCAACTGCACATTGATGTTTTTCTCTCTCTCTCTTTCTCCCTCCCTTCCCTCTCTAAAAATAAATAAGTAAATAAAATTTAAAAAAAGAGTATTCTCTAGAGCCAGACGCCTGAGTTCAAATTCTGCTCTGCAACTTACTAATCATATGACTTTGGATAACTTAATTTCTGTGCCTCTGTTTTCTCATCTGTAAAGTGGAGGAAACCATAGTAACTACTTTACAGGTTGTTATATGGACCAAATAATTAATACTTATAAAGTACTTAGGAAAGTACCTGACACATAGTAAGTACTTTTAAATACTCTGAGTTGCCTATTAGTTATTAACAAATGAAACTGAAATCAAAATTAAAATCTAGGCTTCCGGCTTCTTTTTTCCCTTTGGCAAGGCCTGGCAACCTGGGCTCACATCATTCCTGATACACTGACTGGCCAGAACAGAGTGGCAGCTGCCCAGTTAAGATGGAGCATAAACTGTTCAGTTGCCCACATGTTCTTGGGGCCGGTGTTGCGTCAGCCCCACTCAGAGCAGGCATCTTTTCCTAATTTGCACAGAGTATAGGCTAGTGGGCAGCCCTGGCAAAGGTGGCAAGCACAGGGGACATCAAACAATGTCTTAAGGAGGGAGAATGTCAGGTAATTATACGGGACACTGATAACTAATGTTCAATTTTAAGCTGTAGTCCAAATTGTAAAGCGTTGTGATCCTATATTTTAAAACTTTAATGAAGTCTGCTGCACACAAAGTTTGAGGTTAGTAGTACAGCATTTTTGGTGAAAGGAAGGAATGAGGTTGTCCAGCAAGGAACAAAAGATGATGATGAAAACAGCAAAGACTGAAAATTTTGTAGTCTCTACAACAGTGAGCCCCTTGAAAACTCTTAGGAGCTTCTTTGGGGGTGGGCACCAGAGTATGTGAAATAGAGGCTAGAATCCTTGTATTTGAATAATTACTCTCTAAGGCTGGAAATATTGGCAATCTCCCGAGGCAGATATCTGGGTTATAGACTCATACACCTTGAGGACAGGGAGCAGAGAATCAGACAATTTACAACTTTGTAATTCCCTTTTATTTCTTAGTATATCATGGATATCTTTTCATGTCATTCTTCTTTTACATCAGTGATTCTCAAGGAGGGGAGAGGTATCAGAATCAAACCAACAGGTGCCTCTTCATGCCACACAGATGGGACAGCCAGGAATCAGGTGAGAGAACAAAATCACTTCTGATGTTAAAAACAGAATGGATTCCACACAAAGATTAGGTGATGACCAGAATTTGGAATTCTGCCACTGCTGCCCCCAGAATTTCCTCTCCACATCCCTGAACCTGGAGATGGCACACTGGCAATCTCATCTCAAGAATATGGCACAACCCCTACCTACCCCATTTGCACTTTTCAAATCTTGCAGAACCTGATTTGCACCCAGAATCCTAGCTGCATGAATGTAGCTTCATCTTTTCAGCCTCTGTAGCACAGGACGACCCCTGGAATCAATGCTAATTCAACCATATCCTTTACAGAGATTCTAGTGTGTCACCTCTAGGAAATCACTGTCTTTGTTATACGCAGAGCTGTTTTTCCCTCCCTGCTACCCATGTCCCCTTTTTCTAATAATAGCCCCCTGATTTTCCTTTTGAGAACAACTCTTCCCACTTGCAACCATTGCTGTGGCTAAGGCTGATGCCAGACTCCAGGCCCAGGGGAGGGCACATGTCCCAGCCCTGGGACACTAGTATACTCCATCTCCTATTCTTGCTCAGTGTGTCATCCCTCAGAGGACATGTGAAGAGGTGGATATCATCCCCCTGAAGGCATGGGGAACAGAAGGACAGCCATTTATCTTGGACTGTTGAGAATTCACCAACCTAGAACCTGGGGGTAGAATACTATGACTCACTGTCACTTTCTGCTCTGAGACTTGGCAATTGCCTGGCTCGTGTGATGCAGATGAGCAAGTCATTCATAGGCAACTTTCAGAATTTTAAGCTATGTACAAAAAAGACAACCCTGATTTGAAATATTCTGCCCTTTAATTAAATGAAGCACTAGACCACAGTCTCAATATAACATCTTCACACTCAGCCCAAACTTTCCCCCAACACACACACACACACACACACACACACACACACACACTCACTCACTCACTCTACCTCTACCATTCACCTTCTGTTAATCTATTCTTTCTAGATTGGGAGCTCTACTCCTCAGTACCAACATCCACAGATGCTGGTCACTCATCTCTCCAGGAAGTGGACAAAAGAACACTAAGCTAAAAAACAGGAGGAAAGAGAGTTAGAGATAGTTACCTGCTTAGGTCCTGGAGACTGAGTGTGCCTAGAGACACAGACCTGCTAACCATGGTGTTTAGTCTTGTATGGCAGAGTGCCTGGACCACCTACAATAAAAATAGCTGTGAGTGAGACCCGAGGGCTGGCTCTGCACCTGGACAGCCAAGTGACCCTGGGTAATCTCTTGGCCTCAGTTTCTCATTTGTAAAATAATGTGTTGGGCCCATTTATTTGTCTAGTTTCGATAGTTTACAGTCATACATCAGGTCAGTGTTGATTTGAGGGTAAGATGACCTAAGACATAAGACAGTTTGCTTTAGAAATGCCCCATTTGTGAAGAAGATAAACAGGATTATATTAAAGGGCTCTGAGCTGAGCCAGGAGCCAGGAAACCTGTGCTCTCGTACTTGCTACATCATAAACTCTGCATCAGTGGGAAGGTACCTTGGCTTCTCTGTGATTTAAAGGGAGAGGCTTGGAGCAGATGGTATCTAATAGCCTTTCCTGTTGTGAGATCCTACATGAGCCCACTGCTGAAGAAATAAATAAGAGGGGAAAGTGAAAACCCTCTGTGGGTGAAGGAGCTGCACCTGACCGGTTTGTCTGCCTTGTGGATTCATGGGAGTCTTCCCTGCCCTTTGTGTCTCTCTCACATCCAATGGCCAGGGTGAAGGAGCTGGCACATCTGAGGCCCAGACTGGCTGAATGAGCAGGACCTTCAGTTCTGCTGAGTCCTCCTGTGGCTGGAGTCCAAGGGTTGAAGACCAGACTTTCCACGAAGCTTATCAGGGTATGTCACCTGCCCAGCCCAGGTGACTTCTTGGCAGTGGACTTTGTGTGATCTATTAAGTGCCCCAGAAGTGCCACTTTGGCTGGCACCCCCACCCATACCAACCCCATGCTGTATGGGGCTTGTAAACTTTAAGTCTTGATAAAATAAAAGTCAGTAAAGGGACCCTGGCTGGTGTGGCTCAATGGATTGAGTGCTGGTCTGCGAACCAGAGTCACTGGTTCAATTCCCAGTCAGGGTACATACTGGGTTGCAGGCCAGGTCCTTAGTTGCGGGGGTGTGAGAGGCAACCACACATTGATGTTTCTCTCCCTCTCTTTCTCCTTCCCTTCTCCTCTCTAAAAATAAATAAATAAAGTCTTAATTTAAAAAAAAAAGTCAGTAAAGGGAAATTGCCCTTGGAGATTTTCTAGACTGAGACACTTCAGAGAAGTGTCACGTACAATAAAAGTACGTGGGGACCTGGGGGCAGACACTTCAGAGAAGTGTCACAGAACGAGATTCACTTTTGAAAAGAGTGTGGACTAAGGAGGTCTAGTGGGAACAGAATAGGGGCTTGTGGGAGGAGGTACAGAGTGGGGAATTCTGGAGGGGTGCACATGGAAGAGCAAGGCTTGAGATGAGTGGAGTGAAAATATGCATAGAGTCCAAGAAATCTACTTTGGCTAGACCTTCATGTGAATAACAGATTAAAATGTATATAAAATAACATTCCAAGCAGCCTAATTACATATGCTATCTTCCATTAATTTCCTCCCTGATTTTAAAAGTAAAAAAAAATAATAATATATACACACACACACACACACACACACACACACATATATGGAAAAGAATAATTAAGAAAAGACAAAGCAGCTGTAATTCTACCACCTAGTAATAACCACTATTAATATGTTGGTATGTTCTCTTCTGGTCTTTTTTTTTTTAAGATTTTATTTATTTTTAGAGAGAGGGGAAGGAGAAAGAAAGGGAGAGAAACATTGATGTGAGAGGAACATCTATCAGTTGCCTCTTGTATGCACCCTGTCCACAGGCCAAACCCGCAACCCAGGCATGTGCCCTGACCAGGAATCCAACTGGTAACCTTTGGCTTTGTGGGGTGATGCCCAACCAATGGGCAGTCAGAGCCTGGTCTTTTATACATATGTACACAATGTAATTTTTAAAAAGAATTTATTTATTTATTTTTTAGAGGGGGGGAGGGAGAGAAAGAGAGGGAGAGAAACATCAATTGGTTGCCTCTTGAACACACCCTGACCAGGGACCAAACCTGCAACCCAGGCATGTGCCCTGACCCAGAATCAAACCAGCGACCTTTTTCCTTAAGACTATGGCTGTATATCTCTTCTTTAACATCAATATTTTACAGATTTTGTTCTTTGATTCAGTAATTCCACTTCTGGGAAAATGTCTAAAGAAAATATCTAAATTATACAAACATAAAGGGGATAGATAGGTAGATTGATTGATTGATTGATTGATTGATTGATTGATTTGGGGGGTACAGGGGCTGTGACTGAGTAAGCCAAATGTTTTGGACAATCATTGTCCCTGTGGACCGGAAAGGGCACCCTTTGCTGTGTCTGGGCCTTCTCCATCTTTGATCATTGAAGGAGAAGGGACAGGCAATTACTCCTAGTTCCTTGGACAGTACCAGGTTGCACATACGGTGAATTATCTGCTTATACCATGCTCCCTAGCCTCTAGAACCTCCCTTCACCTTCCATAATGACATCAGAGGCCTTGGCTCACACATAGTTGTCAGCCCTACCCTGTCTGTCAAAGGTCACTGTTGACATGTGCCCAAGTATTTCTGCAGCATTAGTTATGAGGCAGGATAATGGGATGATAACCTGTGTGTTCTTTCCCCTCCCTTTGGGTTGTGAGACTAGAGGCCACCTAGAGAAGTTGTTTGTATAGAACCACAAAAGACAATCAACAAAATCTCAGTTTTTAAACTCATAAACTATGTATTCAAGTATAAGAGTGAATGATGTATGAAGAGGCCTGTCAAAACATGTCTAACAGCCCTGGCTGGTGATGGTCATGGGTTTAATTCCCAGTCAGGGTGCATGCCTAGGTTGCAGTCCAATATTTCTCTTCCTCTCTTTCTCCCTCCCTTCCCTTCTCTCTAAAAATAAATAAATAAAATATTTTCAAAGAATTAAAAAAACATGTCAAACAATAGTAAAAAACAATTTCCCCCACCTTTACTCTAAAAAAGATAAAACTTACTGGAGAGAGAAGACAGGTAGAGAGAGTAAAGAGAAAAAACAGCAGGGACTGTGCACCTGGCACCATCTGAAGTTCAATAAACCTCCCAGCTCCATTAAGTGGGGGTTGAAAAGACCTTGATTCCTAGGCAAGGCCTAGGCAGGCAGCAAGACTCAAAAGCAAATCTCCCACCTTTATGGTGCAGACTCTATGTAGTAGAAATGACAGCTTGGCATATCTAGGCTTGAGATAAGTAACAGAAGATTCTCCCAGCCTCTGGGGGTCAGAGGCAGGGGAATCTCCTGGCTGAGTTAGGAGGATGCCACATGACAGATGAGAACACGGCTACACGTCAGCACACTACCAGCATAGAAGAGGGACCCTTCCCAACTCCCACTGCCATACCACCACTGCTGCCCTTCTAGGAGCCGGACAGGACTACTGACCTGTTATACTGGAACAGGAGGCTACCTGGAGGCAACGAAGAGAAAGCTCAAGAGGTGGTTGTCCCCTCTCCATTGACTCCATCAGCAACAGAGAGGCAGGCAAAGAGCTGGAAAGAGCAGAAAGATTCTGATTATACTTGAGTTTACCTGGAAGGACTTGATTATGTTTTCTATTTCTAGAAATCTGGGGCTTAAGAAAGAAATCTATTCAGTTATAGAAAAATAAAGAAAGTTATTTTATCCACACATGAATTCATGCAACTTTGAAGTTTGAACCTTCTGTTTTTAAAGATTTTATTTATTTATTTTTAGAGAGAGGGGAAGTTAGAGAGAGAGGGAGAGGGAATCCATATGTGAGAGAAATATTGATTGGCTGCCTCTCGCGTGCCCCAACCAGGGATGTGGCCCACAACCCAGGCGTGTGCCCCAACCAGGAACTGAACCTGTGACCTTTCATTTTGCAGGACGATGCCCTACCCACTGAGCTACACCAGTCAGGGCTGAACCTTCTTTTACAATAGAGAAAACACTGGAAAAACTAACGCATACAATAAGAGGGGAACAGTTGCAGTGTTATACGATCATTTACTCTTTACAAATACTATACAATAATATAAAAATGTTTATGACACACTGTTAAGTGAAAAGCAGCATATAAAAACGTATGTCCTTTTTGATTGCAACAGTGTTTAAAAGAAAAATTTTAAAATTATAGTTGAAATAAAATTTGGGAAATAAATGTACAAAAACATTAAGTTGTTGTCTTTGGATGGGAAAGCTGTGGGTAATTTTTTCTTCTTTATATATTTTTTTAATTCTTCTCCATGAGCACACTTTTTGTTACAATTAAATTTATGTCTTTAAATATTTATGTGTGTGTATTATTTTAAGCATGGCTTGATTCATGATCTGGAGCTTTGAAGAGGTTGGAGAAAAGAGGGAGGAAGGTAAAAGGCATTTTTCCAGGCCCTGTTGAACTCTGTTCAGTTCAATGACTGAGCTGGTCATCAGTTATCTCCTTCTTCCTGCCTGGTAAATAAATATTGGATGATCTCATGGACAGAATGAGCCACGAAATGACAGGCCATGATGAATGGGAGCCTCTGTTCATGAGAAATACAGGAAAACTCGTATAGTTTCAATTTTATGTCAGTGGTTCTCAAAGTGGATTCTCAGGTCAGCAGTCTCAGCACTGCTTATTAGAAAAGCAACTTCTCTGGTCCATTCCCAGACTTACTAAGTCACAGCTCATGGCGTGGGACCCAGCAAGGGATATTCTAACAAGCCCTGCAGGGGATTCTGACGCCTGCTAAAGTTTAGGAAACATTTTCTTTTTCTAAGTTTTATTTTAATTTGTTTTAAGATTAAGTTTTTAAAAAATGTTTTATTTTGCCCTGGCTGGTGTAGCTCAGTGGATTGAGCACTGGATGCAAACCAAAGGGTCGCCGATTCGATTCCCAGTCAGGGCACATGCCTGGGTTACAGGCCAGATCCCTAGTGGGGACCATGTGAAAAGCAACCACACATGATGTTTCTCTTCCTCTCTTTCTCCTTTGCCTCCCCTCTATCTAAAAAATAAATAAATAAATTAATTAATTAATTAAAAAATCTTTTAAAATGTTTTATTTTGAATAGTTTTAGATTTATAGAGAAATTTCGGGACTTCTGGCCAAGATGGAGGCATATGTAGATATATTTTGCTTCCTCACACAACCAAAAGAAGGACAACAACAAATTTAAAAACAAAAAATAACCAAACTTCCAGAAAATTGAACTGTATGGAAGTCCAACAACCAAGGAGTTAAAGAAGAAACATTCATCCAGAAGGGTAGGAGGGACGAAGGTGGGCAGCCAGGGTGGAGAGGACTCACAGCAAGGCAGTGGCTAGAGAACTGGGGTGAGTGAGGCTGCGGCTGGCAGAGCAGACAGTCCCGCATTATGTGTGCGGAAAAACCAGGAGGTACTGGAGAGTGAGACAGACCGTGCAACCAGGGTTCCAGGGCTAGGAAATAAAGCCTCAAAATCTCTGACTGAAAAAACCTGTGAGGGGTAAGGCAGCAGAAGAAACTCCCAGCCTCACAAGAGAATTTGCTGGAGAGACCCTCAGGGTCCTGGAACGTACACAAGACCATCCCCTTTTGGGAATCAGCACCAGAAGGGCTCAATTGGCTAGTGGGTAGCAGAGTAAGTGACTGATTACCTACCACAGTGATTACCTAAGGTTCTTCCCCTTACTATGTAACAGGTGCTCCAAGACAAAGAGATATGGCCCAAATGAAAGAACAGATCAAAGCTCTAAAAAAATACAACTAAGTGATGAAGAGATAGCCAACCTATTAGATGAAGAGTTCAAAACACTGGTAATCAGGATGCTCACAGAAATGATTGAGTATGGCTGCAAAATAGAGGAAAAAGTGAAGGCTATGTAAAGTGAAATATAAGAAACCAACAATGAAGGGAAGGAAACTGGGACTCGGATCAACAGTTTGGAGCAGAAGGAAGTAATAAACATTAAAATAAAATAGAATGAAGAAACAATAATTCAAAAAAAATGAGGAGAGGCTTAGGAACCTACGAGACAACTTTCAATGTTCCAACGTCCAAATCATAGGGGTGCCAGAAGGAGAAGAGGAAGAGCAAGAAATTGAAAACATTTTTGAAAAAATAATGAAGGACAACTTCCCCATTCTGGTGAAGGAAACAGACTTCCAGGAAGTCCAGGAAGCTCAGAGTCCCAAAGAAGTTGGACCCAAGAAGGAACACACCAAGACACATCATAATTACATTAGTCAAGATTGAAGAGAAGGAGAGAATCTTAAAAGCAGCAAGAGAAAAAGAGAGAGTTACTTACAAAGGAGTTCCCATAAAAAAGACTATCAGCTGATTTCTCAAAAGAGACCTTGAAGGCAAGAAGGGGCTGGAAAAAAAGTATTCTAAGTCATGAAAGGCAAGGACCTACATCCAAGATTGCTCTATCCAGCAAAGCTTTCATTTAGAATGGAAGGGCAGATAAAGGCAAGTTAAAGGAGTTCATCATCACCAAGCCCTCTCAGATAAAGGCAAGTTAAAGGAGTTCATCATCACCAAGCCCTTATTATATGAAATGTTCAAGGGACTTATCTAAGAAAAAAAAGATGATCAAAAATATGAACAGTAAAATGACAACAAACTCACAACTATCAACAACTGAACCTAAAAACAAAAGCAAACTAAGCAAATAATAGAACAGGAACAGAATCAAAGAAATGGAGATCACATGGAGGGTTAGCAGTGGAGAGAAGGAAGGCGGGGGAATGGGGGAAAAGGTACAGGGAATAAGAAGCATAAATGGTAGGTACAAAATAGACAGGGGAAGGTTAAGAATAGTATGGGAAATGGAGAAGTCAAAGAACCTACATGTTATGACCCATGGACATGAACTAAGGTGGGGGAATGATGGTACAGGGCAGAGGGGAATAAAGCAGAGAAAAAAAATGGGACAACTGTAATAGCATAATCAATAAAATATATTGAAAAAAAGAAAAGAAAAATTTCAGAGGTACTACAGAGAAGTCCATGTACTCCTCCACCCAGCTTTCCCTGCTGTTCACATCTTACATTAATGTGGTGAATCCGGACAACCACTCTTCCAATGAACAATCACTGACGAGCTCACTTTAGATTAGTCACTGGGGTAGGTATCCGTCCTGAGGCTGGAAGGAGCTAAGAGAGGTGCTTATGATCAGCATCGTGTCTGTTCATATTTGACCAAGACTTTAAGATGGTTTATTTCATTTTAGCCTCAATAGATACCTTTGAAATAGGCCAAGGAATTTATCTCTACTTAATAGATGAAAAAAACTGAAGATCAGGAAATTAAATGATTTGCCCAAGATCACACAACTAATAACTAATACTTACTTAATTTTTCCAATAGGCCAACTCTTATTGATAATATATCAATAATACATCAATGGTACACATATATTATCTCATTTAAACCTCACACAAATTTTGTAAGGTAAGTACCATTGTTATATCTTTGTTTTATAGACAAGAAAGCTGAAGCATAGAGAGACTAAGTAATGTACTTTTGAACATACAGCTTTTTAAAAAAGAGGTTCAAATAGTGGGGGTTTTTTACAGTTTACATTCAATATTATTTTGCATTAGTTTCAGGTGGACACACAGCTTTAAATAAAGGAACTGCAGTGGAAACTTGGGAAGTCTGATTCTAAGGCAGGTGTTCATAACTATTGAGCTACATAGTAACTATAATGCCTTTGAAATGTTTCAGCTTGGCGAGACTAAATTACATTTCCTAGAGTTCCCTTTCTGCATGTTTCTAATTAACATGAGCCACAAGTTTCTTGTGGGAGCTTTGGAGGGTGGCAATGAAGCAGCAGCTATTGTGTAGCTGGCATATGGGGTGGATTATCTGCTGCCTCACCTCATTGACATGAGGCAGCAGCTGTGCATGTAACTGCTTCACCTTCCCCTGAACCTTCCTTCAGCCTCTCCGACTTCTGGGCCAGGTATGGGTATTTAGCTATGCAAAGAGCCCTGGCCTCTGCAGGCCATAAGAACTGACATTGACCTCAGTCAATCCTCATGGGCTCCCGCTCAAGCCTGTGAGTTCCAGCTTATTTTTGTTGTCCTCCATTTCATCTCCGTTTTCTATCCCCAACTGCCTGCTCTGTGGACTTCAAGCTTCTGTGTCGGACATGAAGACAGCAGCCTTGTTCATGAGTCCAACACTTCAAAAGGCCGAGACTTAACATGTCAGAGTTGGGAGTAAGGAGAAGTTTATTGATCAAGAAGGCACCAACTGAGAAGATGGGAGACCTAATAATGCCTCAAATCCATCTTGCTCACTGGAGGAGGTTAAGGAATTTTAAGGGGCTCAGGAAAACAATTATGCAGAAGTGCTGGTGGGTCATGTTTTAATTGGAGGACCTTGGAATTTGGCCATTTATGGTAAAGATGCATCAACACCAGATCTTCTTGGACAATGTGGACCCTTGGCTTCTGAAAGGATTCAGATGTTCAAGTTCCAATTATGTCCTGGTCCTTTGTTCTGCTGGGGGTGAGGGTGGCAAGACCTTGCTTCTGGGTGCAGCTGGATGTCAAAATTCTCTCCTCTGCACATGCTTCGATTGCATGACTTGCAGTTTAGGTCCATTGTTTGTGGCATGTAACCATACTAAAAG
The DNA here is from genome assembly GCA_004024845.1 of Tonatia bakeri. Taxonomy (NCBI): domain Eukaryota; kingdom Metazoa; phylum Chordata; class Mammalia; order Chiroptera; family Phyllostomidae; genus Tonatia; species Tonatia bakeri. The sequence continues at coordinate 68,770 of PVIA01006807.1, forward strand.
AAACTTTATAGTTTTAAATATGTATATCAGAAAGGAAGAAAGGCTAAGAATCAATATTTGAAGCATCCATGCCAAGAAATTCTTTTTTAAAGATTGTATTTATTTACCTTTAGAGAGAGGGGAAAGGGGAGAAAGAGAGGGAGAGAAACATTAATGTGTGGTTGCCTTTTGCACACCCCATACTGGGGGCCCAGCCTGCAACCCAGGCATGTGCCCCGACTAGGAATCGAACCAGCGACCTTTTGGTTCACAGGCCCATGCTCAATCCACTAAGCCACACCAGCCAGGGCTCAAGAAATTCTTTTAAATGACAGTTTAAACCCAAAGAATGTAAAAGAATAAATAATTAGTATAAGAGCAGCCCTAACCAGAATCGCTCAGTTGGTTGGGCATCGTCCAGCAAGGCAAAAGGTGCTTGGTTTTATTCCTGATCAGGGCACATGTCTGGGTTGTGGCCCAGTCCCCGGTTGGGGCGTGTGTGAGAGGCAACTGATTGATATTTCTCTCACACATTGATGTTCCTCTCTCTCCCTTTCTCCCTCTCTTCTTCTCTCTATAAAAGTAAATAAATAAAATCTTTTTTAAAATCATAAGAGCAGAACTTAAGGAAGCAGAAAGCAAACATACAATAGAGAATATTAATAAAGATAAATGTTGGTATTTTGAAGAGACTAATTATTAAAACTTTGGCACAACTGATCAAGAAAAAAAGAAAAGGTTTAAATAACCATTATCAGGGAATAAAAAAAGGGATAGTACTACAGAATCTATAGATATTTTAAGTGAGATTACAAACAACTTTATCCCAATAATTTCTACATTTTGTTGAAATGGGCAAATATTCAATATAATAAAAATAAAACTTCCCAAAATGAACACAAGAACAAATAGAAAACCTGGATCATTCTATACTTACAAGTAACTCTAGGCCCAAATAGCTTTATCATTGCATTCTACCAAAATATTTAAAGAAACAATGCTAATTTTACACTAACTTTATCTCTGGGCCTCAGTTTTCTCATCTGTAAAAGACAGGTTTGGACCAGGCAAGCTCATGTCTGCTCTTGATATCTCTCTTGGCACCCCTTCTGCTCGGTCCTGGTCCCGGGGTGAAGTTGAGGACTTTCGGCTTTAATGGGAAAAGATTCACTGATTCTGTGGGTTAGGACCTACTGACCATCACTGGATGAATGGGAGTCACCGGGGTCCTGTTCTCTAGGCTCTGTCATTTGCTATGGAGGTTGCCATTTGAACTCAGGTCCTCTTCCCATGGTCCCGTAACCCCCTCCACTGTCCTGTACTCCCAGGGGAGCACAGGACACTTCACAGTGTCCTGTAAGAAGAGCCCCAGGGATAAGGGTACATAGGGTCATGGGTGCCATACTTATTTCAAAACCTGCAGACTTACCCTTCTGAGCATCAAAACTTTATTTTAACCATCTTGCTGGCAGATTGTGCTAAGTCTGTTACAACCAATACTTCTTCCTGAGTACAGGTTAACAAGCCTACATTCTTTAGTTCTCCCTTCAGACTATGGGGTCATAGTGATGAATATCAGTTATTGCAGTCTCAGTGAAGTAAAACATAGTTATTGGCTCCTGCACAAACTAAATCTTCCCAATTTGCTACGATTTTTGAATTCTTGTCTGCCTAAAACAATTTTTCTCCCTACATGTTCAGCTGTTTGTGATCACTTTAGGTATAAACGTGTTTTCTTAGCAGCTGCAGATCTCTTTTCTACTCTGCTGCTTCTATTTTTCTGTGGGTTAAAAACAAAGAGATCATCAGGCATGTAAATTCTTTGTGTAAACTAGGAGTAAATAAACCCCACTGGAGATAAAAGAATTTATTTAGATAGTAAGCCATGTACACACAGTCTCCCCCTTCATCCGAACAGAGACTAGGTCTTGTGCTACTAGTCTGGAGGAGGATTAGTGGCTGCTGTTAATGAAACTGGGGTTGAGAGAGATGAATTTCCTCTGACCAGGGTTTCTGATCACTTAGGCCCTTGAACTTGGATGGGGGAAAAACTCACATTTTTCTTTTCATTAATTTTTATGTAGCATTTCCTTCCATTATGAATGCAGGCAATAAACCACTGTTGTATTAACAGGGCTCAGGCCTTTTTCATCAGCAGAAATCAGCTCTTTTCATGTCCTATCATGGGTGTTACAACATGTTCAAATATTAACATTTATCAGTACTTCAAAAGTATGAAGTTATTAGAGCCATCACTAGATCTTCCTATTCAATTAAAAGAACCATACATTACTATAGTGTGTCTGTTTTTACAATGCCATGATAATTGTGCACACGTCAATATTTCTCCTCAGGCTGGAGGAAGGAAACAAGGAAAGAGCGGAGAGGGCTGTGAGACTGAGAACAGGAGCACGGGTCCCTGCGGAGGGCGTGGCTACTCACTGTGTCCGGGGACTGTGTCCCAGGCCACCAGGTTGGGAACGGAAACTGCGACAGAGCCACCGTGCCCTGCAGGGATAAATGCCTGAGGGCTGAATGGCCCCTCCCAACAAAAGCCCTCCCAAAACTGTGCAAGACTTTAGAACCCCCCAAAAGCTAACTTCTGTTTTTCATACAGCTGAGTTTGAGGCCTGAAGTTTGTGGCAGCTGTCAAGTCTCCTCTAGTCACTAAAAGGCATAGCTTCAATTACAGTGTTTCCGTGCATTGTAAACATGAACTGCATGGAAGAGGTTAAACATCTGTGCTCGGATTCCATGATCTAGCCTGGACCTGCTGTGCATATGGTAAAGTTAAATGAAAAAAGAACCCCCCTTCGTGTTATAGTCAGGCAGTCTCAGATATGACAGTGAATAATAATAAAAAACAAAACAAAACAACACGAACTCTAATCAGGTTGCTCGGGGCCTTTGATGGAATCCTGAGCAGTGGCTATGTTTCGGATGGGGGCTGACGTATGGCAGTCTGTGTGTGCCAGCGCTGGGAGAGGCCATGTGCAGTTCTGGTCTCCATTTGCTGCCTCGCCGGCCAGGGGACAAAAATGGGACCACAGACATCTTTGTACTGAGTCCAGTCTCCACTGCCTCCATTACAGTGGCAGCCTCACGGATCAGCTCAGCCCTCTGTCTCACTTTCTCCTATTTCTTCACTTCAAAGATAAATGCTCAACTCAAGGGCTGAAGAAGGACCAGGCCAAAGCTTCTTCCTCTTCCTTTCTACCTTGTCCACAAACCCCCTCCCTAAACTGAAATATCCATTTGGGGTGAAGAGGAGAACTAGCCCTGCTCCCCTTCAACTCTTGTAGAGAGCTTGCTTTCCCACCCTTAGGTCCCCTCCTCAGGCCTTTCTTACCCTCCAGTGTACCCCAACCCCTGCAGGGAGAGAGGGAAGGGTCAGAGGGAGAGGTAGGGGTAGAGTCCAGATTTTTGTTATTCCCTGAACCCTCACTTCGCCCTTCCATAGCTGGGCCTAGTGTGGGAAGAAGAGCCTCAGGCCTCAGCTTGCCAGATTGTGCAATGGACCAGCTGACAGGTGAGGCAGGCCTCTCCCGCCCCCAGATAATGTCAGCAGTTTCAAAGTCAACATCTTCTAAGGTTGAATGTCTTGCTCTTGGATGAAGCTCGGGTGGAGCTAAGCTAGTGGCTATAGGTCCTCCTCCCTCACCTCTATCCCTCAGCAACAACAGGGAGGCAAAGGGATGGGAGACTGGAGACCTGGATTCTAGTCCAGAATCTGCCAGTAAAGCATCCCTAGCCCATCCAAGTCTCCATCCCACTTTAGCCTTAGTTGTTCCATCTTTAATATAAATGGGTAAAACTAGATGAACTTTAACATCTTTTTCATCCTTTAATGTTCCTTGCACATTATTTACATCCCAAAAAACAATACTCTCTCTAGGGCAAATCAATAGGCTCCATGGCAATGAAGGGCCTACCACAAGCCACACAGTCAGGCAGGGGAAGAGGGGATTGGAATTCACCTATTTAGAAGCCTAATCTACTCAACCATATTGTTCAAGGCTGGACCTCACTCAGGAGCCCTACCCCTCTTCTAAAGGTTGGGTGGTCTTTCAATTAATATACATGCATGAGGGAGAATGTGTGAGGCCCAGGAGAGCTCTGGTCCTGTTGTTGAGCTCACAATCAGGAAGGAAGCCAAGAAAGCTCATGACCAGGGAAGCAAAAGGAAGCCTGGAGGCCCAGCCAGATGTGACACTGGCCGATGAAAAAGAATGGGTGCCTATGATGCATTAGGGTAAGAAAAAGCAGGTGCTAGAATGGCTTGCTGTTCAGAAAACAATGCTCCCAAGCATATGTTGTTGTCAGAGAAAAGTGGCATCTTATATAAACATGCAATCAGCTTGGCTGGGAAAAGAGGCCATGACTTAGTGACACATACAGTCTGTGAGAAACAGGTTGGAAAGGGGCAGAACAGGGGTATGTGATTGGTTGCCTCTCAAACACCCCCAACTGGGGACCTGGCCCACAACCCAGGCATGTCCCCCTGACCAGGAATCAAAAGCACAATCTTTCGGTTCACAGGCCAGCACTCAATCCACTGAGTCATACCAGCCAGGGAGGGAGGTGGATTTTTATAAGCTTCTTTAGTTCCCAGGCCGGTGCTCAATCCAGTGAGCCACACCAGCCGGGGCGGATTTTTACAAGCTTCTGTGGGTCTCTTCAGGCTTGACATTTGTTTCCTGGTCCACAGGCCTGTTGGAGGAGACATGGGGTTCAGAGGATAAATAACCTTGAAAGATCACAGTAGGGGCTAGGAGTTTCATCTTTCTCCCTCTTTAGTTTTGACATTTTGAAATATTTTATATAGCCAAAAGAACATATGCTATGTATATGTAGTCATATGTATAATAAAACAAACACTTGTAAACCCACCACCCCACATAAGAGCTGGAACATCGCTACCTGTACTCAAAGATCTCACCCTGCTTTAACCTGAGTAGTGGCTGCGTTTCGGGGGCGGGGGGGCTGATGTGCGGTGACTGTTCTTCTAAACTTGTCCCACAATCTTTTGCTTTTCTTTCTATTTCCCTACACATAAAGCCCCAAACAATAAACTGTTTGATTTTGCTTATTTTTAAGTTCAACAAGAATATGTTTTATGAATGACTTTTTCACTCATATTTCTCAAATTCATCCATGCTGATATATAGTTTATTAATTTGTACTAGGTATAGTATTTTATTGTGTGAATATACCACAAATAATTTATCCATTCTTTCGTCTAAGGGCATTTGGATTCTTTCCAATTTTAAGCTGTTTTGGTGTTTATGTTTCCTAGAGCCCAAGTATAAGAGCTTCCCTGGGGTATATGCCCTGGAGTAGAATTACTGGGTTGAATTGTTTTTCAGAGTGGATGGACCAATTTATGTTCCACTCATCAGAGTTCCTGTTGTGCCACATCCTCTCCAAGATGGGATTATTCTCCCACTTTCCAGCAGTATCCCTAACTTGGGTATCTCTGCTGGGAACCCTGAGCAGGGTATCTCTCCTACGTTTCTCAGCCAGAGCCCATGGATTTTAAATGCCCCAGTGAACATGTGAGCTCTTTCTATGTACCCACATTCATAACTGAATAACGTTAAGCACCAGGGAGAGGAGGAAATGACATTTAAGGATAGCCTACACAGTTTTGGGGTAGACAGTTTAGGTCTTTCCATGTGACTATCAGAATCATTGGATCCTTTCATTTATTTACTTATTTATCACATGAGGACCTTCTTTAAACTGCTTTTTTAGATAGGAAGGCAGGGAGAGAGGACTTAGAAAGAGGGGAATCACAGGGTGGGGAGTGGGGGAGAAAGAGGGAGAGAAACACTGACTAGTTGCCTTTTAGTATGTGCTGAAATCCACCACAACCAGGCACTCAACCCACAACCCAGACATATGCCGTCACCAGGAATCAAATACAAGACCTTTTGGTTTTCAGGGTGACGTGCAATCAGCTGGGCCATACTGACCAAGGTGATCAATGGATCCTTTTAGAGAATGAAAGGAGATTTAACATTTTTTAAATTTTTTAAATTAAAATTTTTATTTAATTTAAATTTTTTCTAAATATTGCCATCTTTATCATATGACAATTTTGTTGGCTTATCAAAACCTATGACTGCAAACACATAAAACTTTTCATACACTCATAGTAATTGTCAGCCTAAGAAAATGAGCTCACTGTTGGCCAGTCTAGATAATGCATTCCACAAACCTTGGTGAAACCAACTTTTTTTGGTGTAACAGAATTTACCAAAATCACCAGATATGTGTCACTTATCTGTCTCTAATGAGACCATGAGGCAGGCAGGACCCTTTACACAATTTCATCTGAGAATTGCCACTTCTTCTTGAGCCAGTTACATGAGGCAGGTTTGAAAACTTTTTATTTGCATATTAAAAAATTGAGCATTCCATTTGTTAAAATAATTTGAACAAAAATGGCCCTCTGATTGAACTGCATTTTACAGCCTGCAGGGCACCTTGCACCAGCGCAGTCTTCGGTCTAGGTTCCACTGTCCTCCCACTAACGTCTTCCTTCACCGGCACGCAAGTTCTTTTCCTTCCCGGCAGGCCCGCCGGGCAGCTGGGAGAGGCAGGTGCGGCCTCCGCTGTCAGCAGTGCTCTGATGTGAAAAGGGGCAGCACAGCCATTTAAACTGATGCAACCTCTTTGCATCTTACAAAGTTAAACAGATAAAAGAAGTAAAATACGAAGGCAATGCTTGTGGAAAGTACAGTGCATATTGGTGGTGCGGGCCTCGTTATGATTCGCCTGCTTGCTTCTCCTGTTCAGCTGTTTCTTTGGAAGGCAGTGGTTATTTCTCTTGCTTTTCTGAATTCTTCAATATCGACTTATTGAATTTCTCAACCTTGGCCATATCAGGTTTATCAGACATGGTTGCTGAGGAAGCACAGCAAGGCGAGGGACAAGAGGGGTCCAATCTGCTCAGTGACTGCCACTAGGCCTATTTTATCTTTCAAAAAGACTTTATTTATTTACTTTTAGAGAGAGGGGAAGGGAGGAAAAGAGGGTGAGAAACATTGATGTGTGAGAGATACATTGATAGATTGCCTCTCCCACACCCCATCTGGGGACCTGGCCCACAACCCAGGCATGTGCCCTGACTGGGAATCAAACTGGCGACCTTTCAGTTTGCAGGCCAGCACTCAATCCACTGAGCCACAGCAGCCAGGGCTAATTTTTATTTTTTAATCACAGTTTACATTCAATATTATTTTGTACTAGTGGAAGGCAGTTTTGTTAGTTCTGCCCTAACCAAAGCACACTGGAGCCTGGTCCCCTAGGTTGACTGAAGATGTGTAATTAATTTTCTTCCACAGCAACCCCTATTCCTGTTTCTCAGGTGAACACTATTCACCTCCCTCTACTCTCTCTTCCACTCTCTAAGTCCGTATTTCTCCAAAAACCCACCCACACAACAAGCAGCTCAAGTGCTTGTTAAAAATGCAGATTCTCGGACTCCTCCTCAGACCGAATCCGACTCTCTGGGGTGCAGCTCCGGAGCCTGCAACAAGTTCCCCAGGTGATCTGTGCGCACACTGAGGTTTCAGAGCTTCTGCTCTAAGCACTGCCATATGGGAGGTAAGGCCAAGGTCATCTCCAGGGACATTCAGACACTCTCCTTGCAGCTCCTCCATAAGGGACGAGCCAAATCTCACCTTTTCATGACCCTTCCCCTACTTCCACTGTTCCCCAAGACAGCAGGGGTAAGAGGACCACTGAAATTGTAGCATCTGTGTGTACAAGATGTGCAGCCCAGCATTTTTTTTTGCATAAAGAGAAACTGATTTCTAGTCAACTAACATAATGGTGTATCTTTCCGATGGAATCCTATGCAACTATTAAAAGTGACTTTATATTTTGATTACTGCATCTCCATTTTCATCGAATCTTTTTAATTAAAAAAATTTAAAATATTTTATTTATTGGTTTTAGAGAGGGGAAGAGAGGGAGAGAGGGAAAGAAACATCGATGTGACAGAGAAACATGGATTGGTTGCCTCTGACACACACCCCAACCAGGGGCTGAACTTGCAACCCAGGAAATATGCTCTGACTGGGGATGGAGCCAGCCACAAGTCAGGGCAATTTAACATGATTTTTAAACCTATGCACCCCAATGTTCATAGCAGCACAATTTACAATAGCTGAGTTCTAGAAGCAACCTAAGTGTGCATCAGTAAATGAGTGGATCAAAAAACTATGGTACATTTACACAGTGGAATTCTACACAGCAGAAAGAAAGAAGGAGCTCTTACCCTTTGCAACAACATGGATGGAACTGGAGAGCATTATGCTAAGTGAAATAAACCAGGTGGTGAAAGTCAAATACCATATGATCTCACCTTTAACTGGAACCTAATCAACACAACAAACAAGCAAGCAATATATAACCAAAGACACTGAAATTGAGAACAGGCTGCCAGTGACCAGAGGAGAGAGGGGAGGGGATAATGGGAGAAAAGGGTGAAGTGTTTACAAGAACAATTATAGAGGACATACGGACAATAACAAGGGGGGGGGATGGAAACAGGGGAAAAAGGAGGGAAGGGCTAGGGTAGTGGGGAGGGGTGGAGAAAAAGGCAGAAAACTGTACTTGAACAACACTTTCAAAAAATGTTAAAAAAAAAAAAAAGATTTGGTGAGCCTGGGGTAGATCAACTGATTGGGAATAATCCTGCAAAGCTAAACCTCTCTCCTTTCTCCCTCCCTTCCCTTCTCTCTAAAAAATAAATAAATAAATATTTTTAAAAAATTAAATAAGCCCTGGCTGGCGTAGCTCAGTGGATTGAGCGCGGGCTGCGAAGCAGGCATCGCAGGTTCGATTCCCAGTCAGGGCACATGCCTAGGTTGCAGGCCATGTCCCCCAGCAACCGCACATTGATGTTTCTCTCTCTCTCCCTCTCCCTTCCCTCTCTAAAACATTGATGTTTCTCTCTCTCTCCCTCTCCCTTCCCTCTCTAAAAAATAAATAAATAAAATCTTTTAAAAAAAAAGAGCATATTTAAAAAAATTAAATAAAAACATATTAATTTATACAGTTTCCACTTTTTTTGAGTTTCCTGCAATATGTAGGCATTATCTGTACAATCAGAAAAATACAATGAAATACAAAATACAAAAACATCCAGAAGCATTTGCTGGATATTTTTGAAGGAGCTGGTTTAGATTATTCAACATGTCATGATAACAAACATCCTTAAGTTATCAAAGGAAATACTACAGGAAAATTTTTTCAGATCTGAGGGCCCTGAGTTTCAAGATTAAAAGAGTTCACCAAAAGGCAAGCACAAACATCCCCGGCTGGTGTGGCTCAGTGGATTAAACATCAGACTGGGAACCAAAGGGTCACTGAGTTTGATTCCCAGTCAGGGCATGTGCCTGGGTTGCAGGCCAGGTTTCCAATGGGGAGCATGTGAGAGACAACCACACATTGATGTTTCTCTCCCTCTCAAAGAAAACATAGAGTATTGAAGTCACCATAAAGTAATGCCTAGAATTGATAAACTGTGAAATTGTAGGTATGCATATTATTTAAAATATGGTTAAAAACAAGGGAAAGAGTTGAAAGTAGATGCCTCTGAGGAATGGAACAGAGATATGATAAAAGACTAGTGTACTTTTTTTTTTTTTAAAGATTTTATTTATTTATTTTTAGAGAGGGAAGGAAGGGGGAGAGAGAGAGAGAGAGAGAGAAATATCAGTGTGCGGTTGCTGGGGGACATGGCCTGCAACCTAGGCATGTGCCTTGACTGAGAATCGAACCTGTGATGCCTGGTTCGCAGCCCGCGCTCAATCCACTGAGCTACACCAGCCAGGGCGAAAGACTAGTGTACTTTGCCATAAGCCTTGTGACAGTATTTTTTTTTAACTATGCACACTTATGTTTTTATAATGAAAGTTGGAACACACATACGTTGCTATTTGAATGTAAAATGATTCACTCATTAACTTAAAAAGTCAAACAGCCCCAGCTGGGTGGCTCAGTTGGTTGAAGCATCATCCTATACACCAAAAGGCTGTGGGTTCAATCCTTGGTCTGGGTGCATATGGGAAGCAACCCATCAATGTTTCTCTCTCACACAGATTTTCCCTCTCCCTTCTCTTTCTCTCCCTCTCTCCCCGACCCTTTCCTTTCTCTCTACAATCAATAAAACATATCCTTGGGTGAGGATTTAAATAAATTAAAAAAAAGTTAAACATAGAGTTACCATACAACCTGGCAATTCCACTCCTAGGAATATAGTCAAGAGAATTGAAAACAAGTGTTCAAACAAAAACTTACACAGGGATAATTCAGCACTACCCACAATAGCCAAAAAATGGAAACATCCCAAATGTCCATCAACTGATGAATGCATAAGCAAAATGTGGCATATATCCTATAGTGGAATATTATTCAGCCATACAAAGGAATGAAGGATTGATACATGAATAGTCTTGAAAACATTACCCTAAGTGAAAGAAGCTAGGCACAAAAGGTCACATATTACATAATTACATTCAGAATAGGTAAATTCATAGAGACAGAAAGTTGATGACTGGTTGGCTAGGGCTAGGGGGCGGGGGGGATGAGGAGTGACTGCTTAATGAGTGCAAGGTTTCTTTCCGGGCTGATGTCAATGTTCTGATGATGGTTGCACAACAACTACTGAGTTGTACACTTAAAAATGGTCAAATGGTGGATTTTGTTATGTACTTTTTGTCTCAATAAAGAATGCCCAATTCAAACTGCCTTATACAACAAAAGAGATATTTTGAGTTTAAAGTATTAAAACACACACACACACACACACACACACACTCCAATATGCATGTTTTCCCCTCATTCTTCCCAGGCCTAACTCTCCTGTGCTTCAAGGTCCCAGCACACTGAACCTGCAAGAGGGGTTGGGGAGGACAGAGCGCTGTAGTGGGAAATAGACGCCTGAGAGCCAACCAGGGTTGCAGCTCTGCCACTAACTTGCTGTAAGACCTACAGAATTCTTAACCTAAATTTTAGTTTCTTCACCACTAAAATGGAGCAATAACAGTTCTTATCCATATAATGGTGAAGATTAGAAGAGATAACATTTTTTAAAAGCCTCACCCATGTTTGAAACATTGATGTGACAGTGGCCTCCCGTACCCAACCCAATCCAGGATCCAACCCATACCACTTCTGTGTATGGGAAGACACTCCTACCAACTGAACCACCAGGACAGGGCAAGATAACATTTTCAAAGTCTGAGGCACAGCGCCTGGCCCATAGTAAACACTTAGGTAATAGAAAACACTATCTCACTTAGTGGACTCTCAGTTTAATATTAATATTAGACAACCCTAAACATGAATGTTTGGAAATGATCCTCCTGCCCCTAGAATGAGTGATGTAAGCATAATGGAGCAGAGCAGGTAGGAGAGGATTTCCGAAAAACACAGTATTATATTTAATGAGCACTTATTCAGTAACAGGCCCTGTTCTAAGGCCTTTTCCCATATGAACTCAGTCCCTCTCGCTCACCTGACCTGCCTGCCAAGACCAGTCTCAGGGAGACGTGTCCTTGGGGCCAAAGATGCTGGGGTTTAAGATTAAGACCAAGCAGCAGGAAGGAGGCTGGCACCGATGAGAGAATTTTGGGACAGTGGTGGGCGGCCTCAGTCGGGACCCAGAGGTCGGAGTGGACCAGGGCAGGAGCAGGATGCAGTAAAGCCCTCAAGGAAGGCCTGCTGGGACTTCTGTACTGGCCGCCTGCAGAAGGCCCCTAGACAGGATGGTAAGGCATGCAGGGCTGGGGTTGGGCAACGGGAACAAAAGGGGCTTTGAATTCCACTGGACAGAGTGGCCAGGCCCTGCCCCCCAGGAACCTCCCCTGACTGAGCCCTGCCCCTTCTCTAGAGCCCTCTCACTCTGGGCTGTTAACCCTTCCTGTTCACAGGGCTCAGTTTACTTACTCTGCTAGTCTGGGATTGTTTGCAAAGTTGCATTTTACCCTTTTTAAACAGTGGGCAAAGGATCCCAACTGCGTGTCTCTCATGAGCTCCAGCAGACCTCTGGGCTCCACGAAGGCATAGCTGGTCTTTCATCTCTGTAACCCCAGTGCCTAACATTTCACAGACTCTCAATGATGGTGGTTGAATACATAATGAAAGGCTATGTGACTGAACTGCCTTTCTTGGGACCCAGATCTCACCCTTGACACTCTAGAAGCAGAGGCGGAGGACTATGATAGGAGCCCTGGCCAAGAAGTACTAACCCGCAGTTACTATAACCCCTTACATGTACATACTGATGGACAACGTCAAAGCATACTCACTACTCTTTTCTCTGCTGAGCCTCTCGTTATCATTGGGAAGTGATGTGGCTAATGCTGTCATTTTCATTCTACAGGTGAGGAAACTGAGATTCAGAGGGAATAATCTGGCTAGATATTGTGTAGATCCCATTCTTGCCTGCGTTCTGGGGATCAGGCCTCCTAGAGCTCCTGCATCAGGCTTGCAGCTCTAGATGCCCATACGGTTGGCATTTCTCCTGCTTTTTCCTTTGCCCGCTGCAGTATTAAGGACTGACTGTAGGGTATAAAGGGAGGGCCCTGGGCTGGTGACAGTGGCTAATATTAGGTGGTGTGGTAGTAAGGACATTGAATAGGGAGAGCAACTTTGTCATTTAATGCCAGTCCAGGTTTGAGGCAACACAAGTATAGTTACCAAACCTTTACTGAGCTATGCACTTAACGCGGGGAGGAGTGCAATGATGGAAGAGACATAGCAGGCCTTTCACTCAGGGAGCCAAAACTTCGTAGGACAATAGTGGTATATATTGTGGGGGAGGGGAAATTTTCCCTTATACTTCTTCTTTTTTTAAAAGATTTTACTTATTTTTAGAGAGAGGGGAAGGGAGGGAAAAAGAGGGGGAGAGAAACATCAATGTGTGGTTGCTTCTCATGTGACCCCTACTAGAGAACCTGGCCTGCAACCCAGGCATGTACCCTGACTGGGAATCGAACAAGCAACCCTTTGGTTTTCTGGCTGTCAATCAATCCACTGAGCTACACCAGCCAGACCCCTTGTATTTCTTATAGCTGGTCCAATACTCAAATTGATATGAGACAGATTAGCAGGAACCAAATTTAATTAATTGTGTTCGTGTGGGGGTTCCATAACAATAGGGGGCCAAAGACAAATTGAAAGCTGACCCAGGAAGAATGAGGGCAGGGTGATGGTTTAGATTTCAAAGGGAAGGTAGACACTTCACAGGTAGATGAGAAGATGTGAACATTTTGGTGAGCAAATTTTAGCCCAGTCACCCAAAAACAATGGGACACAGAGGGGAGTTTAACATTTGTTCATATTTGTTCGTATTATGCTAAGGTGATAGTTAACCTTCTTTAAGCATGTTTTCACTTCATCTTAGCCAAAAGGCCAAGAAGCAATCCTTTTCTATCTGAATTTTTTTAGGCAGGTAATATGGGGGTGGAGGGGTGTAAAAGTTTCTCCTTGAGTCTTTTCTTCCTTAAAAATAACCAGCTTAAAATAATCAATATCCAAAAAAGGTATATTTTGGGGTAGCAAACTCTGGTCCCCCTCAATATACATATATATATTCAGGAGTTCATGAAGTTTATCTAAAAACAGTCATTCATAACCAGAGTTCACAGAATACCTGTAGAGAATACTAAGTGTACATATGCAAAATACTGATGTTAGAGTCCAACCTCATAATTTCCTGGAATGGGATCAAAGCATGTGGATTTTTTTTTTAAATGCTTTCCAGGGCCCTGGCCTGGTAGCTCATTTGATTAGAGTGTTGCCCCAATGTGCCAAGGTTATAGATTTGATTCCCAGTCAGGGCACATACAAGAATCAACCAATGAATTCATAAATAAGTGGAACAAAAAATTGATGTTTCTTTCTCTCTATCTCTCCCCTTCTCTCTCAAATCAATCAATAAATTTAAAAAGTAATTAAAAGAAGATTTCCCTGGATTCTGATCCACATTTCTATTGTTCTAATGCAAAATTGCTGACTGTAGACCAATAAGAGAAGCACACAAATAACAACAAAGAACAAACTGGAGTTACCACATTAATGTAGTGACAAACCAAGTACTATGGACTTTCAAAGGAGGGAGAAGTCACATCTGGATGAAGGAATCGGGAAATATGAATAAAGTGGCAATTTGTGAGGGAATATAAAGTATGTTTTGGTTATGGACCAGTTGAAATTGTGGGAAGGAGAAGAGGCCATCTCAGTAAGAGAGACCAGCTTGAGGAGGGGGGTGGGGAGAGAGAGGGAGAGAAGCAGGAAAGAGTACAAAGTGTGAAAGTACGTTCAGGGAATAGACCACAGTGACTTTGGCTGGAGGGTGACTAAACATGGTAAGGAAGGAGTGGGGTCTTTCAGTCAAGATGCTGGCATAGGTATACACAGCTCACCTCCTTGCACAACCACATCAAACTTACAACTAAATTGTAGAACAACCATCACTCACAACTGTCAGAAATCTAGTTGAATGGAAGTCTGACAACTACGAAACTGAAGAAACCATACCCATCCAACCTGGTAGGAGAGGCAGAGATGTGGAACAGGCTGGTCCCTCACCCCCATGTGGTGGATAAAAATGTGGGAGGGATATATCTCAGGAGTGAGGAGTCCCAGTCCCACACCAGGACCCCAACCCAGTGTTCCAGTACCAGGAAGATAAGTCCCTATAACTTCTGGCTCCAAAGACCAGTGGGAATTGAGTTGGTGGAAGAAACTGCTGGAACCCCAAGCAGCTCCCCTTAAATAAAAAAACCTATGAACTATAAAATGGCAATAGGTACATATCTATCAACAATTGAACCTAAAAAACAAACCAAGCAAACAAGAAAGTTTTGATGGTTGCCAGATGGGAGTGCAGAGGGGGAGAATGGGTGAAGAGGTGAGGGGATTATGAAGTACAAACAGGTAGTTAAAGAATAGCCATGGGGATATGAAGTACAGTATAGGAAGTAGAGTAGCCAAAGAACTTTTATGCACGACCCATGGACATGAACAATGGTGTGGGGATTGGCTGAGGGAGTGGGGGATGCTGGGTGAAGGGGGACAAAGGAGGAAATCGGGACAACTGTAATAGCATAATCAATAAAATATAATTAAAAAGAAAAAAGAGAAATGAGTGGGACTCTGTTGTGAATGGTCTTATAGGTTAGAATGAAGTCTTATTAAATATAAATGGAAGAGTGTATATTGTAGAGGCACATCCTCTCAGAATTGATATGTATGTTTAATGTAATAACAATAAAAAATCCTGAAAGGATTTTTGTAGCAAACTTAATAAAACGGTTTCAGTGTTTATCTGGAAGCATAAACTTGGGAGAAGGGTTAGACAATAAAAAGCTATGATAATTAAAACACATGTGTACATGTGTAGAAGTAGGCAGACAGATCAATGAAACAAGTCTAGAAATAAACCTAAGTATATATGGGAACTACATAAATTACTAAGAGGACAATTCAAACTGATGGGTCAAATATGGTATTCAAATAAAATAAGCCAGTCACAAAAAGATAAATATTGTATGATTTCACTTATATAAGCTATCTAAAATAGTGAAATTCATAGAGATACAAAGTAGAACTTTGGTTACCAGGACCTAGGGGGAGGGGAAAAAGGGGAGTTGTTTCTCAATTGATAGAACTTTTAGTTTTGCAAGTTGAAAAAGTTCTGGAGGTCTGTTTCACAGCAATGTTCAAATTAACAGTTAACAATGGTTAAAATGGTAAACTTTATGTTATGTGTATTTTACCACAATTAAAAAATTTTAACAGTATTCCAACATTCAGCTAGCCATTTGGATAAGGTCCATACCTCACTAGATTCCAGACAGAACAGATATAACAATGGTGAATATTCAGAGAATGAACACCAGTCCTCCTCACACTGTTCCAAAAACTGGAGAGGAAGAAACACTTCTACACTTTGAAATCAAGATTATCCTGATACCAAAAATCAGACAATGATACTATTTAAAAAACTACATCAATATCCCTTATTATCATTAATGCAAAACAAAATTAAATAAAACATTAATCCTCAACAAAATACTAGCAAACCAAATTTAATACCATATTAAAATATATCATGACCAAGTGGGTCTACTCTTGGAATGCAAAGAAAGGTTAATATATGAAAATCAATCTATTAATATACCACATAAACAGAATGAAGGTAAAAAAACAAATGATTATCTCAACTGATGTGGAAAAAGTATTTGACAAAATTTAGCACCATTTCTTGATAAAAACACTCAACAAACTAGGAACAGAAGAAAACTACCCCAACATGATAAAGAGTATATATGAAGAGCCCCAGCTAATGGTACACTCAATGGTGAAAGATCAAAAGCCTTTCCTTTAAGATGAGCAGTAAGACAAGGAAGCCTGCTCATACCGCTTCTGCTCAACATAGTACTGGAAGTCCTAGCTACATCAACCAGGCAAGGGAAAGAAATAAAAGGCATCAAAATTGGAAAGGAAGAAAAAAGGGATCTTTGTTCACAGATGACATAATCTTATATGTAGAAAACCGTAAGGATTCCAGGGGGGAAAAAAGAATAAGCAAATTCAGCAAAGTTGCAGAATGCAAAATCAACAAAAAATTAGTTGCATTTCCACATACTCACAATGAACAATCCAAAAAGGAAACCAAGGAAGCAATTCCATTTACATCAAAAGTATAAAATATATACTTATGAATAAACATAATCAAGCAAACTATATTACTTTGCTAGGGCTTCCACGACAAAATACCACAGACTGGGTAGCTTAAACAACAGAGATTTATTTTCTCACAATTCTGGGGGCCTGGAAGTCCAAGGTCAAGGTGTCAGCAGAACTGGTTTTTTCTGAGGCCTCTCCTGGGCTCGCAGATGGGCACCTTCTCGCTGTGTCCTTTTAAGGTTGTCCCTCTGCATTGTCTGTGACCTAATCTCTCCTTATACGGACACTAGTCATAATGGATTAGGGACCACTCTAACAACTTAACTCGATATAGGTCTTTTAAAATTCATTCAGTTTGGTACACAGTGAACTCTTTTAATTTGAAGACTTCTATCTTTGTCAGCTTTAGGAAATTTTCTTCCATTCTTTCAAACTCTATTCTCACCTTCTGGAGCTCGTACTAAATAGAGTTGGAGCTTCTGGGTATATCATCTAAATCTTTATCTCATATTATCCAACTTTGTCTCCCTTCCCAATGATCTTTTCCTGCATGAGTTTTCAGGCTGTAGTTTCTTGACAAACCTAATTTTCTTTTCTTTCTTTTTTTATTTTTAGTATTTTAAGTCCACTTTAAATTATAAAACTGTATTAATTCATTATCATTATAAAACACTTAAATAATACAGAAAACATTAAAAACTCTCATGTTCCATCACTAATATTCCAACTCAGTTTCCCCAAAGTAACTGCTGTTATCGGTTCAGGGTTTTTCCTTTCAGATCTTTTCATATGGCTACTTTTTTATGCTTAGATTTTTATATTAAAAGAGGTAGGTTTTCTGCTTTATACAAATCATATCAAATTGAACCTGCTGTTTCACAATTTCCTTTTACCTTTTATATATTGGAGATTTTTCATGTTTGTAGATATAGATCTATTTATTTATTTTCAGAAAGAGGAGAACAGAAGGAGAAAGAGGAGAGAAAAATGGATGATGAGAGGACCACTGACTGGTTGCCTCTTGCACACCCTTAGCTGGGCACCTGGCCAGCAACCCAGGCATGGGCCCTGACAGGGAATACAACAGGCAGCCCTTTGGTTTGCAGGCCAGGACTCAATCCATTCAGTCTCACCAGTCAGGGCTACTTATTGATTCTAGAGACAAAGGTGGTGGGGCGGGGAGAGAGAAAAAGAGAGAGAGAAATCAATTTGTTGTTCCATGTACTTATGCATTGTATGTGCCCTGACTGGGGATTGAGCCTGAAACAGTGGTGTATCAGGATGATGCTCTAACCAACTGAGCTATCCGCCCTGGGCTGGTATAGATTTATTGTTAACAGCTCTGCAGCCTTCCAAAACAGTTACGTATTGTAGTTTATTTACTCAATCTCTTACTGAGGGATATTTATGGTGTTCCATTTTTTTTCTCTTTTATAAAAAAATGTGACAATGAACATTAATATGCCTACCTCAACCTCACTGTAAACATACGTCTCTCTGGGACATGACTTAAAAATAGAATTGCTGGTTGGGAGAATATATACACAATTTAGTTATTTTCAACATACCCTTAGTACAAAATTCAAAAGTCACTAAATCAATCACATTGAAATGCAAGTCTCCTTCTTACTCCTGTTTCCCAAAGACCAGTTCTTCACTCCTGAAGCAATCACTGTCATCAGTTTTTCCTGTCACAGGTGTTCTAGGGTTGGCCATTTTAGATTTTAAAATATATATTGCTAAATTCGCCTATCTAGTGTGGCTCAGTGGATTGAGCGCCTGCCTGCAAACTGAAAAAGATTCCCCAGTCAGGGCACATGCATGGGTTGTGGGCCAGGCCCCCAGCTGAGGGCGTGCAAGAGGCAGCCTAATGATGTAGATGTTTGTCTCCCTTTCTTGCTCCCTCCCTTCTCCTTTCTGTAAAAGTAAATAATCAAATCAAAAAGTAAAAAATAAAATCTTTTTTTTTAAGGACAAATTTATATTTGTATGGTGGATTGCAACTGATCACAAATTCTTTGCTGTTCCTCCCACTCGGAGGTCAAGTCCATTTCCCCACTCCTTGTACTTAGGTTGGCCTAGACCTTAAGAGATCCTACAGCTTACTTTCTCATTTTCTTGGAATGCTGCTGCAATGTGAATAAACCCAGTCTATCCCAGTGGAGGGTGAGAAACAATGTGAAGCAGAGACATATGTCCAGTTTAGGTTCCCTAGACCAGGGATTGGCAAGCATTCTCTGTAAAGGGCTAGATATTAAATATTTTCAGCTTTGTAGGCTATCTGGTCTTTCTTGCAACTAGTGAACTCTGCTGTTGTATTGTGAAATCAGCCATAAATAACATGTAAATAAATAGGTGTGTCCAGATTTAGCCTACTGGAAGTAGTTTGTTGATCCTTACCCTAGACCCGGGGTGTCAAACTCATTTTCACCAGGGGCCACATCACACTTGCAGTTGCTTTCAAAGGGCTAAAATAATTTTAGGACTGTATAAATGTAACTACTCCTTAACTGTTAAGGAGTTGAAATTACATTCAGCCCTTTGAAAGCAACTGCAAGGCTGATGTGGCCTCCAGTGAATATGAGTTTGACACCCTTGCCCTAGACCAAGCAGCTTGCCAAGTGCCAGACATGTAGGGTGATCCTGGACCACCCAAGTACCAGTGTAGGCTCCAACAAACTGCACAGACCAGCTGAACAAGCCCAGATCAGAGTAACTACCCAGCTAATACACAGAATTTTGAGTAATAATTAATGTCTGTTGTTTTAAGCTACCAAGTTTTGGTTCGTACACAGCAAAAGCTAACCAATACCCTAACCTTTGCCATCATTGAATATTATCAATATTTTTATTTTTATTAATCTAATGTATTAAAAATGGTACATTATAGTTATTTTATTATGTCTTTCTATGATTACTAATGTGTTTGTACATTTTTTCATATGTATTCACTGGCCAACTATATATGCTCTTTTATGAGTTTCTTCTTCATAACCATTGCTCATTTTAACACTGGATTATTTTCTTATTGATTTGTCATTGTTTCAGAACATGTCTTGGATATTAACCGCTTGTTTGTTATATGTATACTGCAAGTATTTTCTCCCTGTTTGTTGTCTATTATTGGTAGTATCTTTTTTATATCGAATTTAAAAAAATTTTAAGTCTCACTTGAGGACATGTTCATTGATTTTAGAAAGCAAGGAAGGGGAAGGGGGGAGAGAGAAAAACAGATAATCAATATGCGACAGAAACATTGATTAGTTGCCTCCCGTTCTCACCCCAACTAGGGATCAAACCTGCAACCTGGGTATGTGGCCAGACCAGGGATTGAACCCTCAACCTTTTGGTGTATAGGACAATGCTCCAACCAACTGAGCCGGGTATATTTTAAGATTTTTATATAATCAACTTTAGCAATCATTTCCTTTGTGGCTTTTTAGTTATGTGTCTTTAGAAGGGCTTCCCTATTCTATTCTAAGTGTATAGAAACATTCTCCAAATGCTTCTTCTAATAAATTCTTCTAGTACTTCTATAGTTAACTTTGTGTTTATAATGGCTTTATTTTCCATATGGTATTTATGTATGGTGTAATTTTTACTATTTCCAGGTGGAAATACGTTATTAGCTATTCTTGCACATTTTGTTTTTCAGATAAATTTCCAAATCATGTGCAGTTCACTTAAAAACCTCTGGCCTTTTTTACTTGTTATTCCTATTTGCGTCCTATTTTTCCAGATTTTCTGGTCTGTCAATGGCACTATTTCTGGGTTTTCAGTCTTATTTGGAATTTACTTATTTTTAATTACCATGTTTTTTGGACGATAAGATGCACCCCCCACCAAATTTGGGAGGAACAATGGTTGTTAATGCTGCTGTTGAGTTCTGTTTACATTTACATTGGTGAAATGTTATGTTATTTATGTTATTAAATATTTTACCACATTTTTTTTGCTTCAAAATTTTTTTCCTATTTTCCTCCTCTAAAACTTAGATGCATGTATGGTCTGAAAAATACAGTAATAGCTTCTGTTTTGGGGACTTGGAACAGGTCAGGTGTAGACTACAGGGTAGTCAGGTGTACCCTTGGATCCAGTTCTTCTGTCAGCTTTTAATAGTTTGAAACTTACTTTCCGAGTTCTCAAAAGAATTCAGTATTATTTTATAAGAATAAAAAACATGTACTAAGTGTGAAGTATAACTTGAGTAGCTCTCTGTTATGGGAATGTAAGCAGAGAAAGTCATTCTTCTGGGATTAGGACATAGCTTTTTTGAGTTAATTAAGGTGGCCATTAGGTTTCTAATATATTAACTTAGTCCCCAAGAGGGAGCTGGATAAATTTACATAAGGAGGCCAGGGTCTTCTAGGCTAGAAGGAGTTGATACTCAATCATTGCTCTCTAAGACAAGAAGTTAGAGAGCCTTGTGGATGTTGACTGGCTGGCCTTGGCCAAAGGACCGTGGCAGGGAAGAGTAACAAGGCCTTTGAGTAATTAACTTCTGTAAGTGGGAGTCTAGACTGATGCCCTCAGGGGTTAATTTCAGCGCTGCAGATGGCTGATGCTCAAAGCAGTTGTGGTACCAGCTATGCAACATTTCAGAATTACCAGCATCACCAGCACTGAATGTACAGAATCAGTTTCCTACTACAAAGAGGCAGCATAAAGCAAAGGTATAATTGACTAACTGGATGCCTATACTTTCCTTGCTGGTGTGTGGAAGTTGGACAGACATCTACCAGATTATATTCTCGGTGATTTGAGGGTAAATCAGGGAGATAAAACCTAAGAAGCTGATGTTGAATATCTTATTAATCTATTCTGTGCAGTCTCTAGACAATTTTCATTTTATGTAAAAAATCTTATAGAAGATGTAGTTATCATTTTACCACAATTTTAGGAGCAGACAAATTATGTCCACCTATAGGGAAATTAGTGAAAAAATTGTGCTGTGTCCATACAATGGAATCATGCTATGCACCCATCACAAAGAACTATATAGAACTATATAATTGAAGTAGGAGAATCTCCAAGACTTACATTTGAGTAGAAAAATATATATTTGTATAAAACTATTTAGTTATATAATATCCTTATGAATATATAAAGGTTCAGAAATTAGGTTACCAAAATTTAATGGTGATTGGCTCTCGGTGGTGATGTAGATAAGTTTTGCTTTCTTTTTCATACTTTCCTGCATTATTTAATTTTTTAAAAAATTTACTATACTGCCCTGGCTGGTGTATCTCAGTAGATTGAGCGTAGGCTGTGAACCAAAGCATTGCAGGTTCAATTCCCAGTCAGAGCACATGCCTGGGTTGCAGGCCACGGCCCCCAGCAACTGCACATTGATGTTTCTCTTTCTCTTTCTCCTTCCCTTCCCTCTCTAAAAATAAATAAATAAAATCTTTAAAAAATTTTTTAAAAAGAAATACTATTAAAAAATTTACTATACTGAACATGTTTTATCTTTATGAAATAATTTTTTAAAAATGGAAAGTGGGAGTTCCGGCCAAGATGGAGGCATAGGCAGTCGCATTGTGCTTCCTCGCGCAACCAAGACTGAAGACAACAAAGATTGAGAAACAATTAACAACCAGAACAGAGAGAAATTAATTGAACAGAAGTCGGGCTCCAGTACATCCAGACCAGTAAGGAGCGGCGGAGTCAGGAGGCCTGCGAAGTGGGGTAGAGGGGTCCCGGCGGGAAGAGGCGCTGGCTGGCAGGCGCGGGCGCGCAGGGCGCAGACGGCAGCGGACAGACCGGTGGCGGACGCTGGGCGCGGAGGTGACTAGCAGACTCAGTGAGGGGCGCAGGGCAGCTGGCTGTCCGCAGCCACACATTAGCGCGCAAACTAAGCGAAAACGGGCAGCGCTGCAGCATTTCAAAGCTTAAGAGCCCCGTCTGGGAACTGAGGCCGGGAGACTCTCCCAGCCTCACAGGAGACTTCTCGGGGAA
Source organism: Tonatia bakeri (assembly GCA_004024845.1). Taxonomy (NCBI): domain Eukaryota; kingdom Metazoa; phylum Chordata; class Mammalia; order Chiroptera; family Phyllostomidae; genus Tonatia; species Tonatia bakeri. Next base: position 91,420 of record PVIA01006807.1, read on the forward strand.
GCCCACAGAGTCCGAGAAAGTGCACCAGCCCACCGGCCGGGAGGAGCACAGCAAGGGCCCAGTTTGCTTGTGGGAGGCGGTGGAGGGGACTGAAGTCCTAGAGAGAGCGGAGCAGGCGCCATTGTTCCCTCTCAGACCCCGCCCCCACATACAACGTCACAACCCAGCGACTGGGGTGCCCCACCCTGGTGAACACCTAAAGCTCTGCCGCCCTTACGAAACAGCCGCATCCAAACCAAAGGAAAATTAAAAAGATGGCTCAAACAGAATTGAAAGCCCCAGAACCAATTTTTTTAAGTGACCAAGAAATTGCCGAATTACCAGATGCACAGTTCAAAGCACTGTTGATCAGGAAGCTCACAGAATTGGTTGACTTTGGACATAAATTAGATGAACAAATGCAGGCTACGATAAGAGAAATGAAGGAAAACGCACAGGGAAACAATAGTGAGGGGAAGAAAACTGGGA